>VBVQ01004677.1:0-14014 GCA_011636635.1 Tetramorium simillimum | reverse complement strand
TGTCTAAAGTTACTAAACAGTTTGATTGGTAATATTTATTTTAAAATTAAATAAAACATTAAAAACAACTTGTAGAAATGAAGTACTTTTGTATATCATGTATTTGATTTATAATATATATAATAACGATAAATTTGTAACAGCCTTACAAGATGGCTAAGATATGTATCCTGAGCGCGTTACTGCTGCAATTATTTTACATATCAGTAGAAGGACAAGATTCTCCATGTCCAGACCGTTTCACATATATAAAAAAACCTGGATCAGACGAAATGATAGGACAGATTGAAATTCGAAACCCACCAAAAAATAATTTTGAACTCCATTTAAAAGTGGATTTAAAACTTACCACTGAGCTGCCTACGGTAAATATCCTTTTTTTCATACTAATATTAATAGAATTAAAAAAGTCTGAACACATAAATTGTAGCTATCAGAACAAAATTTCTAATACTTTCAAGTACATTGAAAATTTAACTATAGCAAAAAATTTTTTCCTTCAAGCATTGCTAAAACAAAATTTGATTAAGTAAAACAAAAGGTAAAGTAGTTCTGTTCCTGTGATGAGTATCTCGGAGGAGAAAAACTTTTTACTTTTGAAAATAATTAAAATATAGATATTTTCAAAAAATTGTTCTAAAAATATTATGTTAAAAAAATGATTAATTATTATATATGTTGAACTACAAATAATTTTTTCATATATTTACATATTTGAAAAACGGGATTGAACATATATTCTCTTGTGTTTTACATAGTTAAAAATGATCATGAAATAATTAGAAAATTTTGCTTGAATTTTTTATTTAACTTATTGATACCATCTTCTAATAAATAGAAATAATTTAATTATTGATGTGATTTAGTCATTCGTAGGTAGAGTGGATTTGACAAAGTCTAAAGAGGATGCTGCTCGTGATGTTCTAGAGGGTAGGCCTTTGTTGTATCATATTCTTTTTCCTGTACAAAATCCGCTTCCGACAGTGCATAGAATATGGTTAAACCGTGATGAAATTTGTTCCGGCTTCGAAGGTAAGTATTTGTTTAAAAAGTAATATATAAATATCAGATATTTAATGATGTAAGGGCAAAAATTACAAGCTTCTAATCTTTAAAATTGCAAACTTTATTTCGTATCTAATTATGCGTAATTTTCAAGTAAATTGGCAAAGATAAATTGAAAGATAAGAGGTTTACTAAAAAACTTTAAATCTTTTGGTTTTATAAAACAGGCGATTTGAATTACATTGTTACAATTTATTTCAGTACTAGGAAATATGATTATAACTACAATCTCGTTGAGACACACTCTTAAAATTAAACAGCCTGCACAAAATCAAGCACAACAAGCACAACAAACTCCATACTCACAAATAGTTCCACGATCAACACCATCAGCACCCGTTAAAAATTATAACGAATGCGGTATCAGCAGCAGTAGTGGAAGCCCTAATCTTCTGATCGCCCATGGAAAGAAAACATTGCCAGGCCAGTGGCCGTGGGTGGCGGCAATCTTCCGAGTTATATACCAATTCGAGTACCTCTGTGGTGGTACTATTCTGACTACAAAACATGTTCTAACAGGTATATTAATTAAAACAAAAATGTTTATATTACTTGTATTCTATAAATCAAATAAGTTTTTTTACTATGTGGCTACGTTTCTATATTCATTGACAGTGCTAAAAATTTATAGTATACGTGACATTAAGGCTTTAGAGCCCTCGCTGACCATGTTGAAATCGTGACGTCAGAAGCGAGAAATTGCACGTTGAAAATCTTTGCAATGTACTGTCAAATAAAAAGGTATTTGAAAAAAGACACATTGTAGATTGCTGTGGAATACGTGTAAAATACACAGGAAACTAAGATTACCAAGGAATACACAACGTAGAAGATGCAATGTCTATCTCTTTTCAGAATTGTCAAATCACGTGTGTATTTGTGTGTTTGGTTATGTATCGCAGTGAGAAATGATTAATCAAATCGATATCGATTCGATATCTTTTGCTTCGAAAACGCATCAATTCGACATCGATTCGATGACTTTTCGATCATCATTTCTTACTGGGATATGACTACGCTCTGTATCATATTCATTTTACATATAATGTTTTTAAGAATAGTGTCCTGTACATTTTACAAATGTGCTAAAGCGATCTGCAGTGTGTTTTCATCCAAATACCTTTTATTTGGCAGTACGTTGCAAAGTAATTTTCGTGTAATTTTTTGCTTCTGACGTCACGTTTCAAGATGGTTGCTGTTAGTACCCAGGAGCTTTAAGATTTTCTATAGATTTTTATCCACCATTTGCTTCTTTTCTTGGATTGCAAGAGATTTATTTATTCTCTTTTATATTTGCTATTTTACTATTATTTATATAATAAAATACAATTTTATACATCTTTCATTAGTATTCATGATTGATCCGAATGTAATCGAGAAATATGCATGAAAATATTTGTGATAATTATTTTTTCGTCATTAAATATTTTAATGTAATAGATTGTTAAGATACGCAGATACACAAAAATATTTCTGAAATATATTTTCGTTTCTTTGTATTTTTTTGTCGCGAGAGAGAGAGAGAGAGAGAGAGAGAGAGAGAGAAAACTATAAGAAACTATATTTCATGCATATATTATTTTTTTTATAGCGGGGCATTGTTTAAAGATGTCTGATGATACCAACGACACAATACCAACCAACATATTGTCGGTGGTTTTGGGACGGTACAAATTAACGGATTTTAACGAACAAGGAAGTGTCAATATGCATGTCGCGAGGCACATCTCCCATCCCGAATACATGCACACAGCCACCGCTGACTCTGACCTGGCAATTTTGATCCTGAAGTCTCCCGTCGAGTTCACCGCTTTCATCAGACCTATTTGCCTATTGCCCCCATCGGCCAACCCTC
Organism: Tetramorium simillimum; assembly: GCA_011636635.1. Classification (NCBI taxonomy): domain Eukaryota; kingdom Metazoa; phylum Arthropoda; class Insecta; order Hymenoptera; family Formicidae; genus Tetramorium; species Tetramorium simillimum. The sequence goes on along the minus strand of VBVQ01004677.1, from coordinate 11,094 downwards.
ATAGACTAGAGCAAACGGATGGAATTATCGTTGGATGGGGCGAAGACGAACATGGTAATCTTTACACCGAAGAACCAAGGTTGGCGACCATGCCGATAGTGCAACTGGTAAGAATCTTCACGAGCTCTGATATTCCATTTTCTAACTTTTGCCATTAGATCAAGACACACAGATTGAATTCCAATCGTAAGCGAAATTTTCTAAAAATAAAACTTTTAAAGATGTTTCGATGAACATATCTCGATGACTACAAAATCGTGATATGTATATATTGCGGTAGAGAATTTTAGCTTAGTGATTTTTGCAACGTTAACGAGGTGCTACTTCATTTAATGTTACTATATTGTATGAATTGTAGATCGTCTGCCACTGGAGCAACCCGATTTTTGCCACTATCACCTCAGAACGCACCTTTTGCGCCGGTTGGCTAAACACCGGTCCTTGCAACGGTGACAGTGGAAGCGGTCTGGTGGTTTACGACTCTCTCACAGACCGTTATCAGTTGCGTGGCATCGTGTCGCGAACACTGCGTGGCCAACAACCGACATGCGACCAAACACACTACGTCGTCTTTGTCGACGTGTTTAAATATCTAACCTGGATTAATGAGCAGCTGAATTCCACGTAAACCTAGTGTTTTACCTCTGAATGAAAGATGTATTAATTAACAAACTTTTTGTGTAAAGTTTATCCGAAAGGACGAATTTGTTACATTCTGTGCGGAATCCCTTGATTTGAGCTTGCACTGGCCGAGATCTAGTTGGTAACCTTGTGGGTGCTACCCTCGCAGGCGGAGAAGGCAATCTGTATAAGGGTCTACGAACAGGCACTTTTCTTACTGTCTCGGCTGGTCCGTTAGTATCGGCGGTACAGTGCCTGAAGGTGCCGCGACGCATGAGGAATGATCCTGTTCCGATTTGACCGGGTGCGCGGAGGCGGCTCTCTACGGAGGCTAAAATACGGAAGAATCAAAGTCTCTGTGCCCACAAAGGGCCTTCTTTAATTTCCGCAAATGCCTCCTTCGGCCGCCTGGTCAACTTCTGTCAATGTTTCTGTTGGTTCATAGTTCACTTCATTATTATTTACGGCAAACCACAGGAATGAAAAAATTAGAATTTGAGAGAATGAAGAATCGATGAGCCCATACGAGCTTGTGGTGGGAATTTGTGCGTATCCGCAACGATAATAAATGAACGGTTGTTGCTAATTGGAGCGAGTTGGTAGAACGAAGAGAGGCAACGGATGGCCTCCTTTTCCTTTGCGGAAGTCCATTGGAATTTGGAGGAAATAAACGAGAGCAAGGATCAGGGCGCATGTGGTAAGCGCTCAGCCTTACGAGGGAGAAAGTAAAAAAGCGGGAACAAGGATCAGGGCGCCTGTGGTAAGCGCTCAGCTTTGCGAAGGAGAAAGAGGTAGGGAGAAAAACCGATCACTGATAAGTTTGATAGGGGGAAAGAAAAGGGGAGAAAAAGAAAAGAAAAAGAAAAGATTCCGTTTGGTTCTATAAGATATTTTATACTTTGAATATTTCGTGTTACAATCGCGGTACTTATTATGCGACTAATTGTAAGTCCGAAAATCGTACTATTACTAAGTCCGAGAATCGCGCTGCGATTAAGTCCGAAAATCGTGTTATGACTAACTCTTACAAATCGCGCTGTGAGTAAGTCCGAAAATCGTATTGTTACTAACTCTTACAAATCGCTGTGAGTACTCAAGGAAAACAGAAAAATCAAAGTGACATCAATTTGACGTCATACTCTCTAAAATGAATCAGTGAAACACATTGTCAATCAGCGATTATATCAACTGATAATCAATGTATAATCACTAATTTCAGTGATTCACTTTTAGAAGGCATTGACCTAGTTTTGTCATTTTTTTGATCATAATTGAAATCTGAATCTTAGATGACTTCAAAATGATTTTATATTGACTCCTATTTTATTGTGTCTTTTTAGAAAATGTAACGTACTTTTTTGGGTATGTATACATATTATGAAAGTATAAAACTTGCAACTTAAATATGTATCTTAAATAACATTTTCAGTTTTAGTTAAAATTGGCAAAAATTTATTTATTTTTCTTGAATATAATAATGATTTTTTACAGTAACAATATTAATAATTTATTTCTTTATTTTAAGAATATTGATAACATTTTAAAATATTTTTACAATATTTAAATTTTACAATATTACGATATTACATTTAACAATATTAATTTTTACAATATTAATCATTTATTTTCATATGGAATATACTTTTATTAAAAAAACGAACGAATGATGTCAAGAAAACATCAAAAGTTTTGCAATTTGACGTCATTTTGACAATCTACAATTTGATTATATTTGACATTATTTTGACATTATTTTGATTTTTCTGTTCTCTTTGGGAAAGTCCGAAAATCGTATTATTACTAAGTCCGAGGATCGCGCTGCGACTAAGTTCGGATGAATCACATGAAGACTAATAAAAGTCTTACTGTTTCACAGAGACTTAGCCCTTCTTTCCGGTAGTCGTAGGGGTATCTCTCGGTAGAAACCCGGAAAGCTTCTGTCTTTCGATCCCTGTTCGCAGGCCTTATATACGGGTAGCTTGAAGATGTCGCGCGGCGAGAGGGTAGTGCGCTTCATCACTCGATCATGTGTTTTATTACTGTAAAACTTTGTTCCTTTTGTATTGAGAACGCATCTTCTTACTTCCAGGTTACAAAATTTTATATTTGACGTATATAATTATATATATTAATATATATATATATATAATTATATATTTTACAATTATGATTTTAATAACTAACGTATTTTAATGTCGACGAAAATCTCTCGGCGATTTGTTATATTATATTAACGTGTAAGTTAGATTCTTATAGAAGTTAAGTTTGTCTCTTGCATTATCGCGAAAGCGAGGCTTGATTCTCCGTGTAGAAATGAGATTCTCTACTGAGAACAGTTCGCATTCTTTTTGTTAATTTCTAATAAATTCGTGGAAATGATCGAGCCATCGGAGCCTTGAACGTGAACTCTAGCACGCGATGCCCAGGTGTGAGGAATAGCGCGCATCGAGTAGCGTAACCGCGCTGGTTGCTTGTTCTTAAAAAGAGACTTTTAATTCTTTTACGCGGTGCCTTGATTCGTCGCGTGACGTGACCCCCTTCTCTGAAGTTTGGAGCGGAGTAAATAACGTAGCGACGGTGAGCTTGATGAACCAGGAGGGCAGTGGGCAAGGGATATATTGATGCTCCTTCTTGTGGTTGTACGCCGCTCATGATTGTATAGCTCCTGGGATCGGCTAGGCTGCTGGGTAGTCGCCTTCGTATGGGTCTGGGCTTTTTATTGTACTCGTGTTGAGTCGTTATCAGGACGTTACGTATTTCAAATTTTTTATTCTACATTTATTTAACAGTTTTTCATACAATTTGTTTTTAACATTAATGTATAAAAAAGAAAACCACTAATCGCCGACGGCGTAACTTATTAACTAATTTAAACGCTAATCACCAACGGGCGCAACTACTTTCAACGCTCTACCATTACATTCTTGAAGATGAAGCTCGGTCTGATTCACGGTGTTTTTGAAAAAGAAAAGATAACGGAGTGAGTACAAAAAAACGGCTTGCTATGTAATTGCTTTTAGTTGGTCCACTACACAATGTGGAAAGTGTACTGAGCATCAGATGGGAGCAAAATTTTATTGCTTATTTTTACCAAATTATTCTTAATTAATTATAACGTCGCATAACAGGTTCCTATTAACAAGTTGTGAAACGTAGGGTTACTCAAATGAAACCTCTCGAATAATTAAACATTAGCCAAGTGTCATAAGCTTATGTCAAATGTTGATGGTAAGATTTCATTTGAGTACGGCTTGTCATATTCGTATTTGAGTGGCGTACGGGTAGGACGAGCCAGGACGATGCCGATGAGATTTATTTAACCGCCCTATAAGCGCGTAATATTACTTGATATTAAATAATATTCTTGGTATATTCTTAGATTATTAAATGTAATACTCTAAGAATATACCAAGAATATTAAATAATATTAAATAATCTTCCTAAAATATTCATAGATGGTTACTTGTCCACTCCCGATAATATTAAATAAATAATATTATTTAATGCTATTGAAATATTATTTGAGAATAGAAAAGTATTATTTTTTAATATTATAATGATATAATATTATAATGATATAATGATATAATATTCTAAATATTTAAAAAGTAATATTATTTAATGTTATACTAATTAAAGTAATATTATTTAATATTATAACAATATTTTAAATTATCGGGAATATTATAACTATTTTAAATTTAGCAATTAACGACTTTATAAATATTTTATGAATATTAGTTCTAAAATTAATATCACGAATGGTTTATAAATATTGTTTAATAATCAGGGAGTAATTTTATATGAACGTTAATTTTTTGCCAGAATAATGTTCTAAGAATATTTTTATAATATTCCACAGATATTAAAACAATATATCAGGGATGTTATGTGAAGTGGACATACAACATCCACAGAATAGTCCCACGATATTAAAAAATATTATATAATATTCTCGGAATATTATAATAATATTATTTTAATTTTTATTAATATTTATATAATATTCTAGGAATATTACGCGCTTAGAATAACTATGACATTATGAATCCAAGCGAACGATAGTACTCACGTGGCAATTCCGTGTAAATAGTAACATTTGAGACCAAACTGTCCATCTTGACGAGTTCGGTAAAATTGCCGTTGACGTAGAGCTTTTGCAGATTGACGAGATCAGTAAAAGTGCCACTATCCACCACGCGGATGTTATTGTCGGACAGACCAAGGTGTTTCAGATTGGACAGTCCTGCAAAAGTGCCGACTAAAATGTGAGACAATTTGTTCTCATCCAGTCGCAGTATTTCCAGCTGAGAAAGATCCCGAAATGTTTCCGGCTCGAGAGCGCTGATGTTGTTCCCCTTTAGTTGGAGTCGCTTCAGGCTGACCAAGTCACGGAGATCTGCCCTAGAGATACTCGTTATTCGATTGTCATTTAAGTTGAGATCCGTTAGTTTGTTCAGTCCGCGAAAGGCACCGCTCAGTCCCTCCAGCCGATTTTTCTGCAAATATAGTTCATTCAGTTCGGTAAGTTCGGCGAAGGATCCCGGCGCGATGCGGGAGATTTTGTTGCTCTCGAGGTCCAAGATCAGCGGGCCGGGATTCGAGAAGGACTCCGTTTCGATCGCCGTGATATTGTTGTGACTCAGGAAGAGCCATATCAAACCCGGTAGACCGGCGAACGAGTCTCTCGGTATTGACTTGATCTGGTTGTTGATCAATGACAGACGAGCCAGTCGTCTCAATTCCGCGAACAAGTACCCCGATAACGTCACCGCATTGCCCCTCAAGTTGAGGCTCCTTAAGTTGGGCAGACCACGGAAGGATTCCCTCTTCAGCACAGATATCCGGTTGTAATCCAGATCCAAATGCGTTGCCGACACGTTTTTGAAGGAGTCCTCTTGAATCTCCAAGAGATTCATTTCTGAAATGTTCAAGTAGTTCTTCTGAAGTTCCGTAAGTTCGAGGAGCACTCCATTCAAATAGCAAACGTTGTAACTGTCCCTATTTTGGCACGTCGGCTTCTCTACCTCCGACGAGGCTCTTGCCGAGAGGAGCAGGAAAACGATTTGCGAAGAGAGCAGGAGTAACCGCGACATCGTGAGGCTTCAGTCGGCACCTTCGATGCATTTAATTGAGTGATACGAATGCAACTGCGAGTTACTTTGCGCGTTTTATACCCCGTGAAAAGTACGGAATTAGATAGCGCGGCGTAACTTTTGACACTGATTATCATCATTGCCGAGAAATCATTGCATTCGCGGAAAGCAGGTTGGCTGCGAAGTGTCAAAGTTGAAGCTAAGATAAGCATTTTAATTCGCGGATGGCGAGATAAATCTCTCGTCTTATATACGTCTCGTATTATTAAACGTTGAACTTGACACGTTACATTTCATCGATAATTTCTTCTTAAAAATAATTTGTGAGTAATATTTCGTTTCATGAATTAATTGTTTTATTGAAAAATTACATCAGAACTATCGATGCACCGTTTTTCTTTGTTACGAATGGCGCCATTCTTTTCAACAATAACTTCTTATTAATAAATTGTGAAAATTATTTCATTTCAGAAATTGATTTTTGTAATTAATGTTGAAAAATTAAATTAGAAATATCGGCGTACCGTTTTTTTACTTTGGTCTTTGTTACAAACTCACTGTACATTTCGACGATAAATTCTACGCGTCGTCTAGTTCAGCAGTACTGAATACAGCGAAAATCAGATGCGTCTATTTCGGTGATACTGATTGTAGCGAAAACCCGACGCGTCAATTAGTTCAGTCTCTAGAAATTGTTCTATTTTTATTGAATTAAATTTTAATTTAAATCTTAAATTAAAAACATGTAATTTGTATAGAAAAATTCTAAACTAACTAACTAAATTCTAACTTATAGAAATATTTTAGGTCATTATATGTTTATTTATATCATTATATGCGACACATCGAAAGTAGACTTTCGAATTTCGAATTTAAATTTTTAATTTAATAATCACGTCCCTATTAAGCATTAAATTAACTCATTTTATATTGGATTAAAGTTGCCATCGTTTTCAAACTTTCTTGGTCATTAGCGAAACGCGGCTGACATAAGATGGACCGATCTCTAGCTGAACGGCATCGTGATGTCGTTAATCGGTAAATATAATCATCATCTATTTGTATTTATCTATATCTTAGAGCATTAGAGATCCGCGCAGCGCGGATTTGCTCGTGAAATAGCGAAATTTAGTGACGACTAAAACCTCCCGGATAGGAAACTTTTGCAATAAATGCACGATTATTGCATTTTTCCATTTACCGCATTTCGCAATAATTATCATAAGATGATTCTGCAAAACGCATATCTTTTGCTGAAATAGAATTTTACAATTATAAGTTCTAAATATTGACAAAATAATGACGCAAAGTTATGTAAAAAGTAAAAAGTACACGGAAAAAATTACTCTGGTTGTTACAACAACATTTTCTATGTTTGGAAAAGAAATGTATGTGAATTCAAATTACATTAATATTACATTAAATGCAGTTGTTAAGATACCCAATAAATACTGTTTTGTAACTTTTACAAAACATTTACGTAACACACATCCGCTGTCCTGTAATTATTATATCAATTTTAGATAATATTTAAGTCAAAATGTCAGCAACATCATTCTATATGTATATGATACGTAACAAACACCTAAAAATTTAGATATAAAATTACATAACTACAACGGAATCTAACATAATGTTACAATTATGTCAATAAAATAATGTAGCATTTATAAAATTTTTAAAGTGTACACATTTATGTTGATAATTATTTACAATTACGGACCACCCTCTGAGGACCTTCACCTTGACATATGTTGTCAAGGTCACCCTCCTGAGTGACTTTCAGGAAGTTTTAGCCCTCGGTCATTACTCGTTAAAAAGTTATAAACAAAAAAGTTTGAAAAATATAGGAGTATATGACACTGTATATGCCTTCATATTACATTCTTTCTATTCACAAACTCCTCACGTGCTCTGTCGCGGGCGCCCGCGTGTCCAGGCCTGCAGTATACGATAGATTTTCATACAGATAAAAAAAAATCTTCAAAATATGCTCATTTTTTCCGCCGCTAGAGTGACTTAACCCCTTAATTTGTTATCTAATTCACATTATGTACATTTAAGAAAGTACTTCAAATGCTTATACATTTAATTTACTGCTTCCACATAGGTTAACAACAAAAATTTTGTATCTAATTGGGCGTTTGGTACTTAATTCGTCATGCCGCCATTGCACCGTTATTATTGGCAATTAAAAATATTTTTTACATTATAATGTTAATAAATTGTATCGTAAATTTTAAATCAATCTACGCATTACATTTTTCAAAAACATTCTTGAAAAACATTTACATGAGGTTCCCCTCTTAATGATTCTCAGATTCATTTAAGTCTTAAAATGAATAAGCTAAAACAGATTAGAATAAATCTTTAACTTTGAATGTAAACGTGATTATTTGCCAATTTAATATGGATAAATCGCATTTGTACACATACAAAGTATATAAAATAAAGTTTATTATGTTATTTTACATTATTTAATGTATGTACACATTTCTTTTTATCATTTGGTTATTAATAGAATAATTACAAGAATCGCTTATAATTAAAAATTGAAATAAAATAATTCCATAAGTACAAAACAGTTATAGGAAATATTTCGTATATACATATACGAATATATACGAAATATTTGCTATAACTGTTTTGTACTTACGAAATTATTTTATTTCAATTAAAAAAATTCAAGCAAAGTAAAAGAGACTTTATCAGTATCTATATATCACAAAATAAGAAGGAACCTAGTTCATATTTTATGTTACATAGCATATTTCAATTATTTTATTTATAAAAGATATACGTTTATGAATATTTTTTGTTTCTATTTTTGCAATAGTATTTTATTCTAATCTTTTATAACATATTCATCTATACATATTGATAACTTGTGACTCGATATAAAGTAAAATATCGTGGATTGAATAAATATTTCAGCGCGAAATAGAAAAATTTCTTTAAATATATCTCATCATCACAGAGATATTTCATCACAGAGTAATTGAATAATGACATGTTATAAATTACGCCTGAAAATTAAAGTTTCAATTTTTACTCTTGACTTTCTTACGGTAACTCTTCGTAATGCATTTATTATAAATGTAAAATATCCCAGACAGCACAAGATCTGCAAAACATGTCCTATGGAGATTTTTAGAACATAGGGACGTTCTTACAATGTTTTTGAGATGTCTTTGAAAGATTTGTTCTGTCTGGGATGTGTATTAATATATATATAAATGTACCTACTTATCATTGTGGACTTATTAAAGAATTAAGAATAACTTATATCGTGATACGTTATAACGTATTTTACAATTAGATAATGAACTTATGTTACATTTTATATTGTTACTTAATTTATAAAATGCAAATCAATATTTTACATTATAAAACATAAAAAATACAAAAATATTGTCATTTTGTTTATTGAACTTTTGCTCATGATTAGAAATATATTAAATAGATGTATACAGGGTATCCGGTATGAAAATTTACTCCTGGAAACTGGAGGTAGAGTGGGTCAAACAGAGAAGAAAAGTCTTATATCATATCCAGTAAAAAATAAGTGTAAAATAAATGTAAAATTATATCCAGGAAAAGAGGTTTATTTCAAACAAACTTATCTATTATTTTCTCCTTGCGACCGTCAGCTTAAGATATTCTGCTATCTTGGACAAATTAAATGATACGACCCAACTCACATGATTGCTTCGATTCGCGGTACCCCACTACGATCATCCGAACGCCTCTTCGCGCGGAAACTGTAAACGTGTTTCGAGACGTCTCGACAAAGAACTGGTCAGTCTTGGGAAGGTTCGGCGAAGCCGTAGGAGCGTGGCTTCAAGAATTAGTGTCAAGAGTACGCTGAACTTCCGGAGCCGGTTGTCACAGAATTAAATACCGCTAAAGATTTTGGACCATCCAAAAGCGTTTCAGAGTGATTTACTGACAATAAGTGTTGTTCAGTAATAAATAGAAATAAATTGTAAATAAGTAAATATGTGAACTGAAAAGCTGTAATTAGTAAATAATAAGAAAAAAAAGTGAACTGAAGAGACCCAGATAGCCAAGTCTGTCGAGAGCAGATAATTCCAAGAGTCTAATTTCAACTGCTGTCAACAAAAACACTACAAATTTGGTACAAAAGTTATAACTACCGATTAAGTTATCAAATTGGTAGTTATCAAAAATCGAGCAGATCCAGATTGACGGCAAAAACTGAGCAGGATCTGCTCGACAATCTGATGTCTGCCGACAATCTGATGTCATTGTCAAGTCAAGTTATTAGATCCTGCTCGATTTTTGTCATCAATCTGCTGTCAAAATCTGTAAACATGATCTGCTAGCAAATCGTAAGCCTATTGCGGAAATAACGAATGCCAATTTGCTGACAACTTTTGTGGAAATCTGTTGTCAATCTGCTGGCAAATTGGGCGCATTTTGTTATCTGGGGAATTATGACACGATAAGGTACATCCATGACATCCATAAGGTACATTCTAGCGAGTATTAAAAGCATTATAATGTTCATAAACACGAGAGATACTGATATCGACAATAAAAGAAATATAATAAATCAGAATATTAAAGTGAAGGTAGACAGGCTTGCGTTAATTGAGTAAATTCCTATTAAAATTTGAAACATTTCTATTAAAATTTAATAAAGGCGGTGATATTATACGTTATTGGCTATATTACCGGTTGGATGACTGTTAAATGATGAAGGTGCAAGATAAATATGTGCTTGTAAATGATTAAAATACTCAGATTCGGGCGCAGGTGTCGATTCACTTTTTGGAATCGTTCTCCTTTTAATAATAAGTGTAAACGCTTGGAAACGTGACTGGAAACGTGATTGAAATATGTTATCTATTTATTGTCTAGAGCCGATATCTTCTTGACAAAAACTTGAAATGTTCTTCAGTAAAATCCAGTAGTTGCCAAATTTGTGAGAATGTGAGTTGCGCTATTAAAATTCTTATTTTTATTATCTGCTTATTTGGATACATGTATCACATATATTTGCTATTATCCATATGCTACATCATTTGTCACTAACATACCAATATTTCTGTTTACTGATATAAACCATAATAAGTATTCACTGTTTCATTCGAATTTTAATGTGAATTCACGTAATAATTTCGCTTTCCTTAACAGATTCCTGAACAGTATTAAAAGATTTTTTTATTCAAAGCTTTTCAAAGGATGTTTAGTAAGATTACTGAACTTTAATTGAACTTACGTTGATCAATCTTTTGAACATAAATTAATTTGAAATATTCATACCAATTGAAAACTTAAATAAAGTTATAAAAGCGAAATTATTATCTGCGCTGATCTCTTCATGACTTATAAGCGATTGATCTTTCAAGGG
>VBVQ01004676.1:0-11804 GCA_011636635.1 Tetramorium simillimum | reverse complement strand
TTCACAGATCAGCGGATTTCTGTGCATACGTTGAAAATCTGTTATCAGTTCAATCTGTAATCAGTTCGATCAGTTCGATGGATTTTTAACGAGCGATGGATCTTTAATGAGACACGGTCTTTATCAACGAAACTAGATCCGACGGGTTGTATCACACGGATGTACGTGACACAACACGGTGAAGAGGTAAGGAAACAGAAGGAGAAGCTGTAAAATAGCATGACTTTCGTAATCGACGGCGAGACAGTGCGCGGTTCTCGGTCAGTGAACGTAACGGTGTTGAGGCTTTGCGAAGGAGCGTACACGCTCGAGGGACGTACGGCGCTGCAGGCTGAATTCGTGCTCCTGCGATTACGTGCTAAAGTATCGTAATGTACCTGCCGCGCTAGCTGAACGTAATAAACAAAGCTCGATTAAACCGGGGAACGAGGAAGCTCGTCTTATTTGTATATTCCATCGAAAATTATAGTAATGTAATCATAATAATTGTTCAGTGAAATCCGGATATTGGAAATGTCGGAAATGTTCATGACTTGTGCGAATCACGGTATATAACAATTAATAATATTTCCAAACCGCGTTCGTATGAAATGTTTTACTCGAGAGCGAAACGAAATATAATTTTGTATAATATTTTAAATTTCCACGGGGAACGTTGATATAAATGATATAAAATAAAATATGTCGATTTTAGCGATACATTTTTGCCTGGCATGTATTTACGTCACTTTCAAAACGGCACGATTGATATACCTGTTTAATTAGATTCTCTCGTTATTTATTTTTTACGCGCACGATGTTAATGCGCTTCCTGATTAACTCGCGCACCGTCCAAGTCCGCTGGATATCTTTTGCTTGAAATGGAAAATCCCGATGAAGAAGCTAATTTTCGATCGTTTAGCGTAATGGAAGTATGAGTAATGGAAATATATTGCGCAACTCTTTTTGCCATGCGTGCATGCGTGCATGCGTACGAACATCAACGGGCCATTGAGAAATTACCTACTCGTAATCCCAGCAATCCCGAAGAACGCGCCTCGCTTCCCATTTTACGCAAATTATCGCAACAACACTTGAGTGTGTATGCACATACAATAATAAGAAGCACGTCTTCTTTCTCTTTCTCTTCCCAGAGATTTCCCATCGCGCCTTGTTTATTATTAATGATACCTAGGTGTAATTGACTTTTGAATGTTTTTTTCTGACCTGTCTTTTTTAAGGTTTTTAAAAATTCCTATCTTTGAAATAGAGAAGAGAAACTATAACTAAGAGAAATAGCGAGAGAAACTCATCATGCATTTGTGATATTACACTTACAGTTTGTACGTCGTTCGATAATTTGTGAGAGTGTCTCGCGTGAACGTTAACTGACGTTTTGCATTTTTCTAATTGTTACTCGTGCATTGTTATCCGACATGCGTTACACACGCAACGTACATCAATCACGTAACAATTTACAGTTTCGACCGCCGATAATGATTGTTCGCACGGGATTATCATAGCACCTGAGGGGGTGTTAATTGGAATTTATGTAACTTAAAAATGCTTAACGTCGGCGCTAACAACGCAATCGTTTCCCGCAAATTACTGTACGCTTCTCGATTCTCGAGCGTGAAAAGCGTAGATATTACACGCCACGTTACACATTTCCTGGCGTGATTTTCCATGTCAATTTCATTCTGATTCGCTATGTTCATATCGTACGTGTATCTAGTTCCGACGGATATCTCTGATGTGGTAGCAATTCGATTACGCAATGCGTTACGCGTAAGATGATCTCCACACCCGACTCTTTTGGACAATCTTAATTCTTTTTGTAATTACGAGATTACGAGAGTGACGAATTTCACCGCGAATCAATACAATTAACAATTATTCTCTTCCATACATGGTCTGCCTAATTGCTTTTTAATGAATGTGCAAGACTGCCAGATATTGAATACTTAATGTCTTACGTTCCTTATAATTTTCGTGAACTCTAAGCTTCTTACGATTTCATTAAATAAATTGTCGTTTCCACGACAGATTATTATCAACTTTTTTTTCCATAATCATATACGAACATGTCGTGAGGAAACAAGACGCGATTATAATAATTTCAAAACGTAGGATTATCACATTTCGTGCTTATCTCTTACATAATTTAATCAACATGATCTTTAAACCGATATGTCTCTCAAGGACTTGCGGATATCATGTCCTGCTGATAGGCTTGAGAGACGAATTATGCGTGCTCGATGAGAAGAAGACATCGAACATGTCGATACGATGATTGTAGCGTTTCAAGGGAAAGGTAGGTCGGCCTGACAATGCTTAATGCCAAGGTACACATTTATACAGGTAGCGAATTAATTCTGCATCTATCCTGTTTATTCAATAAGTAATTAACCATATTATACAGGGACACAATTTCTAGTGGCAGAAACACGTCAACCGTGTAATATACGTCAGAGACAAGAAGACGCGGCTCAGATACGCCTTTCACTCATTTTCCTGTCAGTAGAAATAATTCTGCAAATATATGAGCACTTATGGATTTATGGATGCATTTTTTTTACAAAACGACATTTATTTCTCCTGATGATAAATATTATCATTTATTCCTCCTATTGATAATAAATATTTATTGATTAATCCGCTAATAGAAATTTTCATATTTCTCGCACGTGTATCGCGCGGAAATAATTATATAGTCGTCAAGATTTTTATAATGAATATTACTTAGAAGAATTTACTTCAACTCGTACAATATTTCATTTTATGCATAATACAACTGCATATAAAATTTATAAAACATTGAACAAAATTTATTAATTTATTTATTTTAATATAAAAACTGGAAAAAATTAAATAATTTAAATGAATAATTTTCCACCTCCCTTTCTCCCTCCTCTTTCTCTCTCAATACAATAACAATATTAAAAATTAACTAAAAAAAATTGATTAAACCTTCGCTAATGATTATTTATGCCTTTATGAGTATAGAAACTGCAGGTTACATCAATCGACTTGGTTGTCACGAGTGAAGAGACACAGAGTTCATCTCCCGTACAGCAAATCTCGACTCGCCGAAATGACACCGGTTTCAAGGTCTGGCAGCTCTTAATGGAGATAAGGCAAAGAACTTACCTTTCAAGGATGGTCACCCCGTATCCTTCGAAAGATAATTGCTCGTCTGAGACAGTCCGCAGCGCAGCGCGGAAAAGACGCACGAGAGAGTAGTTCGCGGTACCGCGATCAACGGCCGACTAGACCGGTACCATTCCCCATCGCCGTGGTAATATTCGACAACCTCCACCACTTTCCTACCTTCTCTCTTCTACTTCGCACTCGCAGGAACAGTTTCGGGAATTTACCTGGTGCGACTAGATCGCGTCATAAGGAAATTTTGTGGTGATATACCGGTATAATCGGTAGGCGACAATTAAATTATTACGGACGTTTCTGAAGATCTCTTAACGACAAAGAAATTCTGTGATGTGTGGTATACTGTTATTACAAACCGCTGACTGTCATTCAACGCTGTTAAATGATGTGATATGACATAATAACGCACTGTCTCAAGTTGAGTAATTATCGAGGGATAAATATTATTAAGTAAGTCGAAAATTAGATAATTATTTCATTCAATTATCAGTATGGTATACATTGTCTTAATTAAATCAGTAGAAAAATCGAAAAAAAAGATAAAATTAAGAATAATATATTCAATCAACACGTCTAATGTGATGTAAACACGAAGAGAAACGATATTCGTGAGGAATAAATTCATTTCCCGCGGACACACAGACTGACACCGTTCTCCAAAGTGCGCAAAATGCTGCAATTTCTCACTGCCATTGTACATTTGCTTACTCTACCCCCGGGGCGAACAATCGCGGAAGCATTTACAAACGAACGATTTCGTGTCTAAAATCCACGCCGTGGAAGGGAAAAGGAAAGGCGACGACAAGGAGGTAATAAAAAGCACTCATAAATTTTGCACTCGATTAGAAACGGTACCGTTTCCCATCACGATCCCGTCATTTCGATGCCGCTGATGTTGTCACAGCTCTCGTGACTGGAATATTCGTCGTACACCACGCGGTCGTTGCTTCTCATGTTATTGTTACGGGTGTAATGAGGCGATGCCTCTCGTAAGAGAAACATTACTGGACGTTCGCTCGGCTGCCAAGTAATTGGTCGAAAGGAAACGTGATCGGGGTATCGCGCTGAAACCGAAATTCGAAACCGGTTGCACGAGTCATCGAGAACGAGATGAAAATGTTTCAGACACTTTGCGAGTGTCGTCCGCGAATACCTGATTTCCTTCCCCGTTCGACGCCGGAGCGTCGAAGATTCGCCTCAGAGAAGATCCTCCGTATTCGCGGCTCGATTTGCCAACGTGGTGAACGGATATCGTGTCATAAGGGTAATTTGCAAGACCATGGAGTTTCTCGTTTCGAGCGCTGTAATCACTTTGCCCCGTTGAAACAGGTGGACTGAGTGTCGCAAGATTTTTATTGCGCCCGTCTACATATCGCATTTCAGAAACTCGGCTCCTCTTCTCGTCGGTAATTTGGCTTCGCGTCGACATTACTGCGACGTCGGCCAACGTGTCATTTCCATCTGCAAATATCAATAACACCTTGCACTGAGGCCAGAGACATAATCATAGTTTGTGATTTCTTTTTGTTTCATTTTAGATAAATAAAATCTGAGTCTTTGCTACATTGAGAGCTTCGAAATTTTTTTGTATGTTTTATTGTACAACCGCTATTAAATTATACTTATTTTCATTTCCTTGCGTTTGTCATTACTTTATTTTAATGTCATGCGGACTAATGTGATGTTGCAGAATCATTCTTACAGAAATAATCCGTTGCGGGATCAATACTTGATTTGGATCCTTGCTCGTGGCTTGTTTGCGACTCTTTTTGTTCCAGATAATCATCATGAATCATATACCATGGTCGCCACTCGTCGTTCTGTATGATTCGAATATAACGAAATAAATAATTGCCATACCAATTCTATCTATTGAAAGTACAATAATCTTTAAAATTCTTTGAAATTCTTACTCACGTCATAGTCCAGTTCTTTGTCGCTGATACTTGGCGGTGCAGTATTTGTCTTTTCTGTCGCTGGGAAATTCACATGATCATCGGATGAATCATCGGAATGATTCGTTTCGAAGTTGGCTATCTCGGCAATCGCCGAACCATTTGTACAATTAGCAATCTTATCATCTGCAATTGTCGTACTATCCATCTTCGAATCTTCGATATATAAACGTATTTATATACAGAATTAGAAAAGAAATATATAAACAGTCATGTTATTTAACTAATTCAAATAAATTGAAGAAAATCGAAATGATTTGATCATACTTTTTAGTATGAAATATTTAGGCTAGTTTTCAGACAATTAACAGTCGCTACTAAAATTCTTCTCATAAATTAAACTCCAAGAATGCAAATAGATAACAGAATATAAAAATTTTCAATTTATTTTAAATAAATTAATATTCTGTTATCTATTTGCATTCTTGGATTTTAAATAAATTCGTTGCAAAATTTAAATTTCAGATTAATTATAAGATAGGCAATTCCAAAAGTAGAAAAAGTAGCAAAAAGTGATTTATCTCTTAAACGATTTTTATAGACAAAAAAACTTTAAATTATGCATCACGAGTGTGTCTTTAAGAGGTATTTTATGGCGAAGCACCGAATATTTCAATTCGAATGCTTAGGTTCCTGCGGTACATTACTCGTTGATCAGGGTATAATTCCAGCTAACGTACTTTAGTACCTGGTGTTATTTCTGGTAAAGATGTTAAACCCGCCTCATTAAAAAGATGATCAAACGCGTCAGTGAAGAACGGTAAAAATTGTTCTTGTCTCCTCGGTCCTTCGACGAGGATCACCGGCTCGTACGGCGGCAATAAAATCTTGTACGGTTCTTGTGGCGCGTGATACCATACATTTTCATCCTTCACTTCCAACGAATGATACGGACCGTTCTTTATCCAGATCGGATAACCTTGCCCAGGGAAGTTGATGTCCTCCAACATGATGGGAAGGGGCAACACCTCGTCGGTCGCTATGTAAATCTTCCTCGACTCTTCTAATCTCTTCATGTCACGCGATACAGTCGGCTCGGTTTTCCCATCAGTGAGCAAGGTTGCCAGAGAAGTTGAGCTCTTGGACGAAACAGAGAATTGAAAAATGATATAGAATTTCGATGTTTAAGTAGCTGATTCCGAAAACAATATCTATTAATACCTGGAAAACTGTGTCTTCATCGATAGTCGAGGGTTCATTGTAATTCAATCGAGATCGAGGATAAGGCAACGTTACATATGGTCCGTTTGTTGATGACTCCAAAGATTCTGTGATTAAATTTGATTTCGTCGTTGCGATTTGCTGACGGGTCAGCGAGACTTCAGTCCCGGCCTTTCTGTGTAAAGAAACGCATACAACAGATGCTAAACAATTTGTAGAACAATCATATTCTTAAAATACTAATTTATTATTTTTTATCCATAAAATATTAATTTATTAGTGTTAATGGAAAATTCTCAATTTACGTAGGAGTTGTGTGACGTATATTTTCATTCCATGTCGAAGTCACCGAAATTGGCTGAAATCATAAATGAGTTTTTCAATTTTGAAGGTTGAATTTTCCTAATGATCTTTAACTTCTCCATAAGAAAATCCTCCACCTTTTTATTTGGATAATTCGTCTGCGTGTTCGACTTCTTCAGCTCGTGGCGACTCAGCTCCCTCTCGGTTTGCCCTAAGGTTCTTCTGGCCGGAGGTTGCTCGGTGATCTACATTTGTTTCTGTCAGAGTCTCCGTAGTCTATATTATTAATGAATTCGCGAGTTTGTCTTATCGAGAAATTCATCGTCGGAACACAAGGGAAAAATAAGTTTAACACTTTCATCACCGCGTCAATGACCGTTATTGAACTTTCCGTTAATGCTACCGATCAGTCACCGGTGATCGTTACGGGGCGACGGTCAAATTAATATCACATATATTTTTATGCAATTCGATACTCTAAATTGAGTGTTTCACTGTTTTTTTAATGTAAACGGCCTAATCGACGTGAACGGAAAGTCAACTAAATTTATTTGGCGGTGAATGTATTAACTGGATCATGCAAATTCCTTTTGCATGTTTACTTTTTAGAATTAGCAGCGAATTTTGCGCGTCAGTGATACTGTAAGTTACTCGTAAAAAGCAAGATACCTCATTGTTCGGGTTGCGATTGGCAGACGAGACTGAGGATGCGCGGCACGATCGCTCGATGGTGCAGTTAAAACCCTTGCACGAATTTTCTTCTTTGATTCGCACTACGCATTTTTGTCCTGGCGGGCAGATCCAGCCGTAGCAATACTTGCTGATTAGTTCGTCTTCTGCGGAATAAAGGATTTATATCAAATTATCCTCGCGAATGCGAAAACTATATTCATGTAGTTTCATCACGGACCAATAGTGAGCGTGCAATCAGGCGTATGCGTACACCACAAATCGAGACAATTGTTTTCTGGCCTTCGCAAGAAACACTCGTATTCCGAGGTGCAGTTCAAACTTTTGCATGTGTCGAACCAAGTTTGCACATCTGCAAACAATTTGTCTTTGTTACGTGCAAATTTAATCACTTTGTAACATGTCGTACAAATTTAGAGTATTTTAAATATACATTTATGAATTTTAAATTATTGCTAATAATTAATACTAATATTAATAATAAATTATGAATTATTAAAATTATATTTTTTGTAATATATATACTTAAATAGTTTCAAATGAGTAAAAAGCTATAAGAAAATATTGAGTAAAAATTAATTAAGCTAAATATCTTTTTGCTTCATAACCTTCCGCACTTCTGCAACTTCTGATAAGTTTACAGGGTGGATTAACGCAATATGTTTCCCGCAAGATGCAAAGTTCTCCCGACGGACATTCGAAGCCGGCGCAGGAAGCTGCACCCTCGTAATACTCTTTCTCCGATACGCAGCGCGCTAATTGTTGCCTGCACTCTGAGAAAATTTTAAAGATCAATACGTTATCTCTGCATATCTCAGAAACATAGATGTAATTAATCTGCTTATTACTGCCATCCCAATGACATCCTCGCACTTTAACGATACATATGTGTCCCTTGTTGCAACGAACAGTGTCGCATGTCAGTGGTCCCTTTAACGATTCTAAAAATAAGTAAACCTTTATCGAGCATCTTGTACAAATATATTATTGCATATGAATTGTAATTAATGTAAAGCATTTTAAATTAATTTAAAAAGATATGGAAAAATGCATAAGAAATCGAAGAAGATATTAAAGCACGAAATTTCCACCCACAAGAGATGAAGCTAATTTATCGACCCTCTCTATACAGTGTCTTCGACCTTCACCTTTTCTTGACTTAGAGCAATACAACATGCCGGGGCAAGGTGGATCCTTGCACCAAAACCGCCGCTTCACACATTGACTGCCGTTCTCGCAACGTAGATAGTCGCATCCTTTCGAATAATCGCTTCCTGATTCTCCTGTCACAAATTATCGTAATTTTTCGGATCGGAGGAAGAAAACGGAGTATATAAAGTTGCGTGGTAAATTTGAATTCTACTTACCGCTCGCGAAAAATTTTTCGGAAAGCAGGAAGAAGAAAAGACACGTTAAGTTGCAGATAAAAATATATTCGCGCCGCATGGCGACAGCGCCGATAGCACTCGCTTATTTCAATTGCACAGTGCACCTGTGCCGATACAGCTATAGACGTAATAGCGTGTAATGTAAGCGACTGTAACGAGAGCCACTGCATGGAAAAGCGTATTGTCAATAAAGCAGTTGTCGCTAACGTTACGCCTCGTTGAACGCTATTGCCATGCTGTGCGGATCAAAGGAGACACGTTACTTTAAAACATGTAAGTTCAATAAGTTTTGCCTTATTCTCGCGTGTTTTATTTTTGAAAAACTCAGATACTCACAGAAAATTTCTTGGAGCAATCTTGCATTTGCTCTTGCGAAATTATCTCACTTCGCGAAAACTTGACTCTTCGACGACACGTACGATATATCACCTAAAGAAACACTATACTGTATACAGTCTGGTCACGTAACAAAACACATCATGCTTTGTTTTAAGCAATGTTTCGCACAATTATCAGATACCAAGAAGTAGTAGCGAATTAATGATTCAATCTTCTAAAATACTTCTAGAGAGTACAAGAACGGAAAGTAAAAATAACGCTGATATTTTGTTAGCGATAAATTGTTAAGAATTCTACGAGAAACATTGTGCTCAGTGCGCAAATTTCTATCACAGAAAAATATAATGTATTATTCATTACGCATATTGTCATTCTTTTCTAAGAGCTATTTCACCATTTGTTTTTGTTTATGTACACGCGATCGATATTGTACTATGTGGCTCAGCTCGCGCACGTACGTAGGTTTACGATCGATGACTATCTAGGCATTTTTTTTTTATTTTACCTCCTCTGAAAGTACTGTGGTGTTACAATTTCGTCAAGCGTATCTAAATCGTTGGACTGCGAATAAATTAAGCTCTATTATTTTAAAATAAAACGATGCTTTATTTAAGCGAACGCTGTCTTGACATTCTCGCATGTTAACTTTATAGTTCCTGTCTCGACGTAATTAATTTACATTTAATTGAATATCATTAACACAGATAAAGTATCGTAATCTTCTAACGTAAGTTTAGTTTAAAAAAAGTTGCATTAAATTTAAGACGATCTTAAAATTAACGGCGTAAAATCTTAACTTATATATTTATTATTTCAAGATACTATATCACGCTTGGTTTTATCGCTTTTGTTGCGGCATATCAACAATATATATATATGTATAATTTATACATAGGCGTATAGAATTTATATATAATTTGATTTCTACTATATTTCTAATATAAAGTTAATATTACAAGTCTCAAAATTAAATCAATATATGAATTTTTTACATTAAAAAATTTTTCTGTATTCCGCTACAAAGAATCAGCGACAGCCTCGTTTTTATGGAAATTTGTCTATGCTTTGATTAAAATTACAAATTAATTTTCTTTTGGCGATCTTCTATCCGCACTCTTCAATTGCAGTTGCAACAGTCCGGCGAGCGCGCTGGTGAAACCAGCGTTGTAGTCCAGCGTGACTTCCGTGTAAGCATACTCCTCTCGACAATCTTTAAACGAATCCACCTCATTCGGTCCGGAGACTAAGGCACCGTAGAGGATTTGCGGATTCGGCGCGTTCTTCCTGAAATCCTGCCATCCGCAGGACGCCGGTCTATTGGGACAAGAAGACGCGGCATGGTGCGGTTGTTTCGGTGAATTTTTGCCGTATCCGACTACGTAGCTCCTTCCTGGAAAATGCGCAAGTTCGATGATAAGCAAAGATAAAAAATGAACATTATTTTAAAAATTTGTGAAAAATAATAAAAGTTCGTTAAAAATATGCATCGAAAATATGCATCTATTAACTGTCAGACTTTTGTTTCATTTTTTACTTAATAATGTAAAAATGTTTAATTCTTTGAGAACTCTTTTCACCAAGAAGAAAATTTTTATTTCAATAAATTATAGTTAAATATAATGTTTTTTATAAAATCAAAAGTTTAGTAAAGTAAATGTTGTGGCTTTTTAAACGGCAAATTGCGGCAGTAATAGATTAATGAGAGTTTTATCTTTGAATATTTTTAATCGAAGTCTTACCCGCTCCACCCAGCATGTAGTCAATTTGTTCCCTGGCGAATTGACGGTATTCCTGTGAGTCGCTTATTTCCGGGGAGTCCGCCGCTACCAGGCAAACGAAAGCCACATTAGCGGCGTGAGAAAGAGTACCAGACTTATCGATAAACAGAAGACCTTTTGGCGTGCGTTTCTGTTGCCGCATCGAGAAGTCGCAGAAAGCGCGGGTGGCATTCTGGTATTCGGATTGTCCGGTCAATTCAGCCAGCAGTACCTATGAAGAGCGAAAAAAATACGTCTGTAGCTAAAAATATGATATCACCACTTAGTGAATTATTCGCGATTTTCCTTACAATCAAGAAACTCCGCTATTTACTTTCAACTTCGAAGGACGGAGGCACTTTCCCAACAAATAAATTACGTTAGAAGATCAATATGTTAGTAAAATGAGAAATATATACATAGAAAGAATATATATAAAGAAATATATAAATAGAAAGAGCCTCACCTGGATACCAGCGACTTTCTTGTTGTAGAAGAATGCGTTCGGTCGTTCCTTGAGATGGAAGTGCTGGTAGTGGTGCACCGCGTCGTCGAAGTACTTGGTGTCTCTGGTCGCCTTGAAGAGCCAAATCGCGGCCCATGTCAGCTCGTCGCCGTAATCCGTGCTCTCGTAATATCGCTCGGCGCCACGTATCGCCTCGTGATAAAGACCGCGATAAACATCGGCGAATCTGTATAGGCCCTTCGCGTGCTCGAGACACTTGGCGCTGTACTCGGGATCGACGCTGCTGAAGACGATGCTCGAGGCCGCGAGAGCGGCGGCCGTTTCGCCGGCGAGATCAGAACCTACGGTCGATTAATGGCAAATAGAACTTATTATACGAATGTAAATACATATAACGGAAGATTTAAAAGTAAGCTGAATAAATTCAAAACGTACACTGAAAAAAATTTCTAGTTAAGAACGGACGAATCAGAAAAATCTTGTACACGGAAAAAGTAAATTCATTAAATTTTATGTAACTAGTTATCGACTTTTGGATAGAGCCATTTTCAGACTGTTATTCTTATACAGAATTTTAATAATTCTATGACTTCTTTTC
>VBVQ01004675.1:0-14019 GCA_011636635.1 Tetramorium simillimum | reverse complement strand
CCCTCCCCCCCCGTCTTTCGCATTCTCCGCTGTCACTTTCGTCTCCTGGTGTCATGGTGTTCTTCGGATTTCCATTGTCTAGCGATTTACTGACCTACATAGGTCCACGTGTACGTAGATATACGCGAGGATATTGTTCATCTATTCGCACAACCTGATGCTCCGTTTGCTCCAGGCTAATCAATAGAACCGCGTCTTCTAGTTGGAGTCTACTAAGAGGTTGACCTAATTCCGTTGTCGCGAGTTTTGATAAGCGTGCGTTTAGTAAGACGTGCGATAGCATCGGCAGTATTTTTAGATTATCATTAGCTTCTCTTCAATGAAGTATCTGAATTGGAAAGGCGAAACTTGGATTCTCCAGTTCATCGTCCGTTATTCAATTTCTATTCCTGTCTTAATATCGTCTTTTGTATACTGTCAAAGCGACAGCTACATAGTAGCTGTACAAGTTACACTGTTGAAATCGGTATTATAATGAAACAACTGCGTACGTATCTCTCATAAAAATAATCAGATAATAAGTTTATATGTACAGATAATAATCGAGTACGTCGTTTATCGCTGCGCGTGTAAGTTGATCGCGAATCACGACGATATTTCTATCAAACTAATCATTCGTTTCGTAACGGTCACAAAGCTTCCTCTACGTTTGTATAAATGTCAGAAATTTTAATTATTTGATTGCAAGCCAAACGGTGGCCGAATCTTGCTTCTAAATACCCGAAATGATGTGTGATATTTTATTCGAGAAAAGTGCGCTTCGAAAATCTTGTATTGATGATAAAACGTATTTAGAATGATAATTAAATTCATAGAAACGCTAAAAGATAACGATATAACAGTAGTTGGCGATATACAACGATAACCGACTCTTGAAATTCAGTTAAAAAATATCATCGTGCTTAGTAAACTAATGATTAATAACCATTTCTCCCCTTCCAACTATGTGGATTCCCTCGTGGAACAGAATTCGACTGCGTACGCCACGGTTTTTATGATTTCTGCGGATTGCGGATATCCTCTGCGATTACTTCCCGTGGTAAACGAGAAAAAAAAGAGACAGAGAGAATCCCGGCCGAGCGAATCAACCGAATTCGGGCGCTGCGGTGCGCGAATACCTCGAAAACGCCGACATTTAATCGGCGAGGCGTACATGGAAGCTTTCATCCGGCCAAAGAGAGAATGTATAAATTCGTGGGCGAACTTGTTTCGAAATAACCGTGCGAAATTCCGCAGAGCGAGGGAAATTTCGCGAGTGACGGGGAAAGAGTGCGTGCCCCAGGAAATATGCGGTGTTAACATTTACGCGCTAAAAGAAGCATACCGTATTTGCCGGGAGGCTATTAATTGTACTCGCGCGCCCGGAATTATTAGACAATATATAATACGCGAAAAAAAAGATTCAGTCGTTGGCAAAATTCCGCTATCTCGCATTGCGCGATTAATAATTCTATACCAATCACAGTGCTGCATTTTTCGTGAAAAATGAGAAATATCTGTTACTCCGGAAACTGCCAAGCCGATAAAAATCCGAAACTTTTTCAAAGTACAATATATCACTAGCGCAGAGAGATTGAAAAAAATCCACGTTCTTCTTTACCTGTGAGGATTTGTTGCGCGCTTCGTATACATAAAATTATTTGAATCAACCGACACGATTTTCATCAACGGATTATCATGATTAAAATGATTAAACATTATTGAACATTCACGGAGAAATCATTGCGCAAAAATAAAATCTTATATTTATCTTGAAAGCTCACTATTAATGTTACACACGTATCGATTGAATCAATATAATCGACAAAACTTTACTTATTAATTTTAATAATTAACACACTGCTAACCATTAATAATTGTAAGGAGAATACACTAACGACCTTGTGCGAGTTTCAAAAAGTTTTCGAAAGGGCCAACCCCAGAGCGGATGGTTCTACGACGTTACGCGACAGAGCTCGTCAGGATCTATTTTACATCGTACGATGTTTGATCCTTCAATAATCTTATCTACGATGTCCGACGGCTGCTGTCAGAGCAGATCTTGTAACGCGCTGCGCCGAGCTTCGACTACTTCCGTTCGCGCCTGCAGTTTCGCGGGAAGTTTCGATCCCGAAATGCCCCGGCGTGGCAGCGTGCCGAGAGAGTTGGCCAGCGGGATTTCCACGGAAATAATCTGCTTACGGTAATCTTCTTGGCTTGCCTCCCTCCCGGTTAAGGTCCGCCTTCCACGAGGAGGTCCTTCGTCTCCTTGTCGTCGTCGTCGTCGTCGTCGTCAGTCTATACACGCTGGCGCGTCCTTCGCGGTAACGCAGGACATTTCGGATCCTAGTCCGGTACTCGATCTCTGTGTCTGACGCGGGAACTCGGTCGCGAGTGACTCCATGGGATTCCGAAACGAATGAATCGCGTGTTTTTTAAGTGAGGAACAAAGAGTGCTGCTTTGTGACTCGAAATCTTGCGCGTTGCGTTAGATTTCCATGTATATTGTGGCAAAAAAATGTGATGCAATGACGACTGATTAATACCAGAATATAAGACTTATCGTTAGTAAACAAGTTATCAATGTGAGATCGAAGAAAAGATGACGTCATATCGAATAGTGCCAAAAAATTCTAATCTAGTCTATATTGGAATGAAAAGTCATGCTACGTGAGAATTCAAAATGAAGAGCCATTGGAAGATATGTTACAGAGATGATTGATCTCTGTTTAAAATCTTGTCTGTTTACTGTCTGTAAGTCGCGTCATATAAAAATGCGACTGCCATCTGATATGCGAATACAAAATACTGCTTTCTGGATGTACAGCTGCTTGAACATTTTAAAATGTCGCATCGACTGCTTTGTAGGTAAAAAAGAAGTTACGATTATCGTGAATTAAAAAATTCATAGATTGCACCATTGAGATGAAGCAGACGTTAAAATTATGTGATAAATATGCGAGCGATATTTATGAAGATATATGAATTTTTCATTGTTACAGTAACGAATAAAAGTGATTCTAAGATTGGCGAAAAAATTGAAATATTTCAAGTGAAGTCATCCGAAATAATTCGTTCACAGCTTTAATTTCTAATAAGTAATCCTGTAACAGAATATTAAAAAATTGGATTTATATTATTTTCTATTAATGCTTTACAAGACCAAAGATAACTTTGAGAAATGACGTAGTTTATAATCCGCATACATTTGAATTATACGATCACTTCAATGCTGAAGAAGATACGGAAGCCGAACAACGAAGTTGACAAGTTTTTCCAAGGCTTCTACGATGGATGGTTTGCACATGCAAGGACAAAGTTTATCTTCTAACAAGAATTTATTCTTTTCGCAATAAGATTTTTACGTCATGACGTGAAGATGCAATCAGATGGCAGATTTTATAATAAAGATGCAAACTTGAAAAATTTAATTTTCATATAAACTTGTAACATAAACTTTCATAAGAAAGAACACGCTGCGACAACCCAACCCACTTCTTTAAATGTGAAGATCTTAAAGACACTATAGTTCCCGTTCCCGGTTTACTGTCACAAATTGAATCTCGTCTTCGGCATCGAAGCGTCAAGTCTCTCGGAATCCTTGGTCGATGTTATCACGTGCGAACGGGTCCCAATGTCGCGCCGTGCCTTCGACGGGAGGATTGACGTGGCCACCATAGAACCGTGAATGTCGGGCCGAGGGAACAAAACCTCCTCGAAATTGGCTCCGGAGAAATCAGTAACTTCCACCATCCGTCAGGGCGGAACATAAAGGAGCATGAAGCGGAATGGAGGCAGGTGGAGGCGAGAGAGGGAGGAGAGGGACAGCGAAACGAAGGAGGCTCATCCCCGTCGGTGGCGGGCTGCAGCCCCCATTGGCATCTCCTTTTTTGCCGGCTGAGAATAAAGACTAACTACCGGAGAACAAGCCCCCACGGCGGCGGTATACCCCGTGTATACCTCGTGGAATTTCTACGGGAATTAAGTTTTACGCTCAATGAACGCGCAACAAAACGCCGTATACCCGGGGCTAAGATTGCATTCAATGCGATTCCTTTCCTCGTAGAGACGCTTCCCCGTGCACGACTCGGTGCGCATGGTTACGTGCATGCGGCCCCTTGACGGAGGTATCCGAATACAATCCAGGATTGTACGTAAAGTGTGCGACTCTGCGACGTAAAATCATCCCTCCGAGGAAAAATTCAAGCTCGATGCCGAAATAATTATTTCGCAAGGTGCTACAATTCGACGTAAACTCCAACTACGAGCTCGGCGCAGCTACGAGCATTCTACGGTGTTGTTGTCGTTAGGTAATTGAATTAATCACGATTCTATTAAACAATAGGCAATGAGAAAGTTTCTTTAGTGTTTTTTGTACATCGAATGAACTGAGTGTCTTTAAAAGATTTTCGCTTAAACGAGACAGATCGTAAAGCTGCACAATATGCAATATTGAGAATATAAATTATATATATTTTTAAATTACGTTCAATATCGAGAATATTACATGACGTATTTGGGAATAAGAATGAAGAAAAACTTGACGCGTAAAGATATTGCAAACTTATCACGAGGAGAGCACGTATGCGCATTTGCGCCAAAGTCTCGGAGCACCGCGGCGTAATCTCGAAAAATCGCCCGTGGAATCAGTTAATGCCTCGCTCGTTTCACAAGTGCCTTCTGCCTTTCCTCGCGATACTCGCGCGCCACGGCTGTACTTGACGCAACGTACATACGCACACATTCATTGTGGAACTACACGGGGAGGCGGGCTCTTCAGGAACAATGCGGTTGTGTGCAAATACTCCCGGAAACAATGCGGCCGCGACTTAACTTTCTGGGATAGCTACGGCAGTGTGTCGTTCTTCGTGTACCGTCGGATGTACCGAAGCCGCAAACCGCGCTACCTAATGCAGAAACGACGTTGCATCCCCCGCGATGAATCCCGGATGCCGCGAGTTGTTTCCGATGTGTGCGTCTTGTCGCGACCGCATCCGCGCGCGAGTTTCCCCCCTTTGCGTTATGATTTCCCCGTGAATTATTACCGCGCCAACTGAGAACGAGCTGCTGAAAAATATTCAACTGTCTCGGCTGAAACTTACAAAGTCAGAGGTATCACTTCGTCGTGTTTACAGATAAGAACACTTCCATTCTAAAAGTAGCGTCGTGATGACGGAAAGAGTTTAGAATAGCTATCGGACTAGGCTCCGCAGAAATTTGTTGCGGTTTTAAGCTGCAACGGCGAAACGCATGTCGGCGCACGTGCGCCTTGTCGGCTCAACTAATCTGCACAGATACGATCTGCCGGACGTATTCGTAAATCGTATTCTTTGGCGGCGAGAGGGTAAATCTCTGTGTCTCTCTCGCTCTCTCGTCGCACGCCGGGACGTAATAATGGGGATTTAACAGTCATTAGGGATGGCATACCGGTATATATCTGTCGATTGGTAACGCAAAGTGTTTGCACGAGGGCCGAACTGTCGAAAGGCTGAGGTGGGGGTTGCAGCGGGAGATCGATTTTCGGAAAGGAGGGTCGGAAAAGTACGCGCGGGTGTAAAAGGTACCCTAGCTATCTTTCTCCAGCTCGATCGTTTCACTCGGGCACTCCGCAGAGTCGTAGACTACTCGAGTGCCCTCAAGGGCCAATCGAGTGGCGGCCTGGGCATTTTGTCCACACTTGGCGGTCTGTGTAACAAGTGCATTGTCCCGTGCGCCAAAGTGCACAAAAATAAAGAGACTTCTGGCTATTGCGATAAGAGGACCATCGAGTGCCCGTTCTCGCTCTGTCTTTCATCTTCTATTTTTATCTTTGTTTTTCTCTCGCGATGCCGTTTTAATATGAAGGAAGTGCAAATAAATCTGTCGTTTTGCAGATTTATCGACATTACACTTTGACAGTGCTTTTATCTTTGACGCAATAATCAGGATTTTAAAATGAAAAAATTTAATTAGACTTAATGATGATGTTATTATATTTGAATTTTGTAGCTTTGTGCAGCGGTATATTTACATTGAATCGGCGATATCGTTAAGAGAAAAGTTGTATTGCTATTGAAATAAAAAAATAAGTAAAAGACACAGCGGGAGAGAAAAGGAGTGAGAAAGATAGTTTACTTCGCGTGCACAACGATGCGTGAGGGTGCGCAGTGCAGTCGTCGTTAAACATTTTTTGAAAGTGACAGTTGTTTTCAGCATTTTTCGCCCATGCTGGGTGGCATGTAACAAGTGCTTTGTGGCCAGCGCGAGGCACATAAGGTACAAAAGTGGAGATTCGCGCTTGACTGATTTCAGGAGGACTCGGGAGAATACTCCGCCTTTCTTCGTCCTTCGTCCTTCCTTTCATAGCGAGCAAAATTTTAATATAACCAGAACGAGAGGCGGCGTCACGGGGTAGTGTATACTCTATGGATTCTTTTTCAACGAGCAACTTTATTCCGGTCCCGGGGAGATCGGAGAAAATTTGCACGCGAGCGTAATGAGACGTAATATTAGAAACGCAATACGGCGCGAGCTCACCTTTTACCTCCTACGATATTAAGTATTCGTAATTTCATCGCGCAATGTATAACTTCTATGCGCTCGTCGCTCTACGTATTCGTATAGAAAAAAAGAAGCGTCATTTTATCGGCGTAAAACTTCCCTTTCAGTGTAAATTGCTATATTGGATCAATTATCCAGTTGCATAAAGCAAATAATTTTAATTTTCTAATAATAAATTTTTACGTTCTAATTTGTGAGATAAAAATTCCTTTACGTAAGCTTGTGACATTTGTTTACCGTAATTATATTTAAATCGTTAGAGTGTGACAATAGTTACAAATCTCGGAAAATGCGGAAAAATTTCTACTTGCGAACATGGCTGATTTGAATGTATATTTTCGAAATTAAATCTTACACTGTCTTTAATAATATATTGTTCCATTTTCTCTCTAAACTACGCGCTATATTGAAACCAGATTCTATTGAATAGAACCGCGACAAATATACAAAAAGCCTCTTCAAAGTACTAATAGAGCTGCCGCAGCGTGAGTCTTTTCGCGCAAATATAGATGAAACTCATATTCACCCTCGTACATCGTAGCGTATGTACATTGCATCCTGTTGCGTCCGCAATTGAAATTTGTGTCCGACTACTGTTGAAAAATTTGTCCTACTGCAATTTAACTACCGGATGCATAATACGTATGATAAGTATTTATGACATACCCATCAGGTTGTCAAATATACATTAAAATCAGCCATGTTTGCAAGTAGAAATTTTTCCGCATTTTCCGAGATTTGTAACTATTGGGAATTCCAACTTCAATTCATTTAGATATAATTTAAACTCCGTAGACTGTGTAAAAAATTATTGCATAAAAATTATCGCTCCGAAAAATGTTTAATTATGTTTAATTTATATTTATTAATATTTAAATTGTGTCACGATTTTTTTTAATTCAACCGTCGGACACGGATAGTGATCAATACTATGATATAATTGGTGGGGCAAAGAATATTTAAAACTGCCAAACACATCTCGAGAATATTCTGCATTTTATATTCAATAAACACTCGCAACGTGACGCGTGCAACGCTGTCGTCATTCAATTGTTTCTTAGTGTGCATTAATTACTTACCGATTAGAATCCCTTAATCCGAAACATGTGGACGGCGACGTCCGGGAGACAGGAAATAATAGGTGTTCCGTCGTCATTCGGCATATCGCAGATGTGCACGGACGTAATAAACGTGGCGGCAAATAAATTAACAAGTCGCCACCGCCGGAGAAGGTGGATCATCCGTGATGGTGCAGGAAGGGAGCGATAGTCGTTCCTGACTTTGTAATCGGAGAGGATAAAACGCGACTTAAGTCAGCGGCTAAGAGCGCGACGGAAAGGCTGCGAGCGTGTTGCGGATATTCTGGGCCGAGTCTTTCGACGTTCCTTTTCGCTGTTCTCGGTTTTCGGGCCGCCGATACATTTTCGGAATTAGGTTGCGAGCTGTGGCTCCTCTGAGAATACTACGGAGTCCTGTTGCACCTTCGTTGGATTATCCCATGCAGCTGCCAACCGCGTTATTCTTATTTTCATGCCGGACAACACAAGCGGCTTGTGTTTGTCTAAAGCACCCACTATTCTCTCTTTGATGATGCGAGAGACAGTCTATACTCTTGATAACCGACGGAAGTATTTTCAGTTTCGAAAAAGTGTCTGCGAGGTGCGTGATGCTCAGTCGGTCTTTATTCACTTTTCTGTAAAATAAAATAGACGAAATAGATTAATTATTGGATGTAGGAAAGATAAGGAAAGATAAGAAAGAGAGAGAAACTAATTTTAGTTTGTTTTTCTTTTACTTTATGCACTTTTAATAAATAATGTTTGCAATTTTCTAATAGAACAATTTGTATTTGATTTGATCTTACATGATTCGAAATCTTGTAATAATTTCTATTTATTCTGCATGCTTTATATTAGCCGTGACTTAAAAAAAAAATTACAATTTATTCCAAGGACAATTATTATTTGTGTGAAGCAAATATATATATTTGAATAAAACATCAGATTATCAATTGTCGGTTTGAATAATTCTTATATAAATTCAGTTTCATTTCTATCGTTTTCCAGACAGAACGTATAATTTGGACGTTGAGGACGTCTCTTTGAGAAGACCGCGGCGGGAGGGTGGTCGTGCTGGGGGCCGAGGGGGTGGTGATGTGGCCGAACAGTCTTGGAGGTACTTCCGGCTGCAGCGGGGGCGCCGGCGCCGCCGATCTCGGGGGCCTCGCCGCCTCCACCACCTCGGCCTCCGACCTCTTTGGGCCCGCGGCGTTCGGCGCGTCCGCCGCGGGGCCCTATGGCGCACTCAAGACAGCGCCCTACATGGGTCTCAGCATGCCGATCGATGCGTTACACTCCACCATTGGTTATCCCGGTTGTACACCCGCCGGTGAGTCCGTCTACTGTGAGTGCCCTACCAGATTTTATTAATTTTAATTAAATTAATAAAAAAAAGTAAAGAGAGAAACTTTTTACTTTTAAATTACATATTCTGTTTAGCGACATGAACAAAGTGCGAAATATTAGACTGCTGTTGGCAATTTTTTTTAAGTATTAGGTAGTAGAATTATATTAAAAATGTGAGAAAATTGTTGTGATGAATTATATTGTTGCACTGTAATTGGAGAAAGCACATTGGTAAAGCGCAGAAATGCTAATAATGATACAATACAAAATTATTCATTAATCGTGTTAATGTAAAAGCTTTTGCATTATGTACCGAAGTTGCTTCCAACTCGTGAAAATATTATTACTGCTATTAATTTAGTTATTAATAACTGGTTCATTTATTCTATTTATTTTATTAATCGTTATCGATTAGTTATTAAATGTAGTTGACCTGTACATTGTAACGTACAGATAACGCAGTGAAATTTATTCATCTGCTATTGTTGATATCATGCCGCGCGAAATAATCCAATCACAAATTAGAGATTTAAAAAAGAATTTTTTCTGAAATATCAGTTACTATTTTCGAAAGAGCGATTTTTAAAAATTTCTTTTTAAATCTTTTAAAAACGTATTACTATAGATTATTTGAATATCGATATCAATGCTTATAAATTTCCGAGAAAAAATTATAAATAAAAAACAAATCAGAAAAATTCTATAATATTCTGTGACATTAAAAACTCTCCCGTTAAATGTCAAAGGTAATCCAAGAAAGCAACGGCGGGAGAGGACAACATTCACACGGTCGCAGTTGGATATATTAGAGGGACTTTTTTCAAGAACAAAATACCCTGACATTTTTATGCGTGAGGAGGTGGCCATGAAAATCAATTTGCCGGAATCGAGAGTGCAGGTAAGTCGTTGACACCAGTCTGACAAAAATATTCTTTTTTAACTGCCGCACAAAGAAAACCGTGTAATTCGGTATTATTACGGTATTTAAATTACTATGTCAAGAGGAATACATAGGAAAGGATGTAATTTCAAACGCATAAAAAATATTTTCGTAAATATATCAATATTACAGTAAAAAAATTCAACGTGTCTCTTTCCACGCGCGAAGGTATCTAATTACCGAGGGGCACACTATCGGCACGCAGACAGTGCGGACAACATTGATTTTCTCTCATGTGTCCTTCGTCGAAGTTAACTAAATTGACTGTTCGCCTTATAAATGCCCACATATTCTTCGCACAAGCACCTTAATATTGCAATCACGATAAAAGATAAATTTAATAGAATTTAATTGGAAATTTTATATACACATTTATGATGCAGAATTTAATACAGGTTGTAAATATAGCATACGTTATGTATAAAGTATTAACAATACACGAAGCGTTATAATATTATTCAATATAATCACATAAAATTCTAAATAAAGGAAAATCGAAAATTGTGAACAATTAAAGTGCAATTGCAATTGCGCAGTCATTTATAACAAGTGTAAATTAAAAAAAAACATAAAAAAAGTTTGAAAGGCACCAAACGGTTCTCTCGGATTCTGCTTGATTCTAAAAGGATGAAATTCATTCACTCTGGCTACATAAAATCGCAAACGACGCTCCCTTCATTCTTGCTCAATAGTAGAAACTTGAAAGAATCTTTCTATGTAACAATACCGCGAAAACCTACATGAAGGATGACATTTTTGGAATCATTTTGGCATTGCTCGGCTGACATCGTGCCATTTGCCTGTGCCGAGTTCGATGTCCACGGGGTCCGAAAACGTGTTCGCGCATATTACACCCTCATCAAGACCCGAAAGAACGCATCGCATCCGCAATTGCCGTCCAACACACCTGGCTACGGCCGTGTAAACGGGATGAATGGGCCCAACATGGGCCATAGTCTTCCGCACGTTCGTTGGACGACTGCAAAACCGGAGACTGCTCTGTTCCGACGTTTTCGGACCCTCGCATGACTTCTCGAACGCAGACGGTTTCATTCTATTGTAGCATCGCTACAGCTAGTTTCCTTCATGATCAATACGTTACTTTGCGATTGTATATTTCAAAATTAATTTTTTATAAGAATATTATATAGTTAGCAAAACAAATCGAGATGCCTACATGCCTAAATTCTTTAATACAACATTTATTAATTAATCAACGAATCAGTGATTGTTAAATTACGCCGTATGAAAATATACCGTATCGAGAAAAAACACGAAATCGGATTATATGACAAGTCTATCTATCATAACTGAAATAAAGGAAAATTAACATCTAATGTAAGTGTGCTATTATGAAATTCTTCTGTAATCAATATTAATATTTTGCCAATATTAATCGTATAAAATACTTTCGTGACGTTTTCTTAAAAGTAAGGGATTCGTGTTCCAGCGATACGTATACTAGACTTGTTCGATGGAAGAACGCGAGCAGTTAGTATCACCCCCCAGAAAATCCGTAGAAACCCAAGCTCACCTCTCCGCTTCTAACATCGATCGCGAGAGGCTTCTCCAAGTTCCACTCTCTCCTCCTGTCGCATTTCTCCCTCTACTTCTTTCGCTACGTCCCTTACGTACCCTTGCTACATCCCCTTATCGTTCCAATGTACCATTTTTAAGGGCAAACAAGAGGAGAAGATTTTTCACGTATCATATTTCATACAACAATTATGTTAAATTTACGAATTATATTTCCGTGTCTCAATTAAAATGTATTAATTAAAATAGCTTTTTTGACTGGCAACGAGCAAATATTGTAACATATGCCGATAAAATAAACATTATCGAAACTCGGCTCGGCAATGCCCGCCAATGTAATCGATATCGTTCGTGCGCCGCGGCGGCGGAGAGAAGAACGCTTTTTAGTCTGCATAAGTATAATTAGCAGCTTCATTACAAGGTGTTCGTGCAAAACCAGTGGACACTTTGAACGCAAACCAGAGTGAGCCCGTTGGTACGCGAAATCGGCTTATTCTATTCAGAGAAGTTGCTCGGTGTGTGGGACGACCTATACTCCGATCGGTTTTCGTAATTCTGTTGCATTAGCGGCGGCCTGGTAGCGAGCGTGTCCGATATGCGTGCGCGTTTTCGTTCGCGCTGCTGCAGTCAGCTTGATTGGTAATTGATAGTCGTGCCAGTCCGGCATTCCCTTATAATTGGCTATTACGCCAGCTTTGCGAGAGCTCTGCGCGGCTCTCCGGATTCGTTCTGAATCACATTTGTGTTACGCATCGTTGGAACGCGAAAATATATCGCTTGATTCATTTCGCGACAGATGCGCGATTTACTATGATTTTGTTTTTTTTCCGGCTGGGCTAATACAGCCGCTTAGGGGTGTCTGATTATGTAACCGCGTAATACCGCGGCTAACGCGGCTAATTTCACGTGTGTGCTTACAGGTGTGGTTCAAAAATCGGAGAGCTAAATGCCGACAGCAGCAGAAGCAGCAACAACAACAGCAAGATAAGGCGCCGAGATCGAAAAAGCCCTCGGGGAGCCCGGCTAATAATCCACCCCCTGGAAAAAGTCCTTCAATTACCACCCCGCCTACGCCCGCCGCCGCGGTACCTGCTACTACGCCCTTGTAAATATCACTTATCTTAATGAGCGCTTATCTTTAGCGTACGTCCGTAATCGCGCTAACGGCTTTTATCTCGGACGGGACGGGACGGTGTCCGTGCGAGATAATCAGCAACTTAATTAGCTTGATAATTAGTATTCTAATTGCAGCTACACGCGATAGATGTTATCGAGCGAACGCGCGTATTGCGCGAGATGCGCTTCGCCTTACGTTCGGTCTTGGAATGCGTAGAGTCTGATCGCGACGCGACCGATTACCGTGTGAATTGAGAGAAATCTCAGATCTGTTTGTTACAACTGCATTTCTATTTCAGGAGCGGAGGCACGGGCGGTTCGGCGGCAAGTTCGCCGGCGCTTTTAAGGGACTCGCCGCAATATAAGCCTGCGGGAAACGCTAGTTTGCTGTTGGCAGCCAGCACGACTCCGCCGAGTGTAAGTGGATGGATTAGAGAGCAGTACTTTCGACGTATATAACAGATCGCTTTATATTCTATGGCCTTTTACGCGGTTCTTACGCGAGAAATCACTTGAAGAAATATTTCTTGAAGTGTATAAAATATTTGCTATTATCGTTATTATATGCTCATCAAATTCTCTTCTTCAATAGTTAGGTGGTACAGTGTACAGCAGCGGCGGTGGTAGCAGTAGCATCTGGAGTCCAGCGGTAACGGAAAGCGGTGGAGCATTTCCGGGCGATCATCAAAGATTAACGTGGACGACAACCCCTTCCCAGCAGCAGTGCTATCAAAATTATTCCTATTATACCAATATGGATTACCTCTCGCCCGCCTCGCATCAGTTAAACGTGGTAGGTAAAATAACGCTCTCTTTCTCCCAAGACTTTTGCATAAATATACGTAACAACATCAGTTTTATATATGCCATTAAAGTGCGCGTGCGCAGTAAAAAAAATGAAGAACAGCATAACTAGAACCAATCATAAGCAAAAGCTATAATATCGGAATTGTTAGGATAATGGAGGTAGCGGCCTTGACAATTCATGGAGCAAAACAAGAGACGAAGGTACTTCATCTTGGTTTTACAATAGCGCCGGATGGGGCGATCGTAAGTGAACCTACAAGAATCGAAGAACGAAGCCTGAGTACATATCATCGACAATAGTGAAGTTATACGGCTTGAATCGAAGTTTATTGTAACGCGATGCCAAATAAAGAAGTTCTACTTCTGATAAATGTCGATACAGACTAAACATATCTTTAATAATTCGGCCAACATCTGAACGCTATGGAATGTACGGGCCGATTGAGAGTGCCATACGTATCTTTCTGCATTTATCGATAGTTCAGAATAGTTTAAATATACAGGATGTCCTATATACGGAATACCTAATAAATCTATCAACTAGAATATTTTCTAGAATATTTTCTACAAAAAAAAAATGACATTATT
Source organism: Tetramorium simillimum (assembly GCA_011636635.1). Taxonomy (NCBI): domain Eukaryota; kingdom Metazoa; phylum Arthropoda; class Insecta; order Hymenoptera; family Formicidae; genus Tetramorium; species Tetramorium simillimum. The sequence goes on along the minus strand of VBVQ01004675.1, from coordinate 108 downwards.
TAGCAGGAACTATTATTTTCATCTCTACCATTGCGTTTAAAAACATTAATGTCTACAAGAGATTATATTATATTTTATATTTTATATGAAAACAAATATATATTATGT
>VBVQ01004674.1:0-14039 GCA_011636635.1 Tetramorium simillimum | reverse complement strand
ATATTTAATTATGTCAATGTTTTTAATAGTTAATAATTTTGCATAAGAATGTCATTATATATATCGTTGAATAGAAAATTTTTATAATTAGCACTCATATTCTGACCAGATTCAAATTTCTAATTATTCAATTGCACATAGCCACGTTGATATTTTACGGATAATGTATTTTTCATACGAATCGCGCTAGTAATTTAAAGTAAAATACAAATTTTATTATGAATGGCGATTAGTCTTTCACAATATAGGACTATGCGGATGTACATGGTCTTCGTGACTGGCAGACGATTATATTGGAAACATCCAACTTGCAAAAATGCAAAATGCGCATTTCTCGCAATAATCGCATTTCGTCTTATCGATGTTCTTAGTAGAAGAGTATAACATTTTCTGTAATACATGTATAATACATGTGTGTACATGCTGAGTTATATAAAATATTTTTTATTTTTAGAATTATTTATTAGGCCAAACCCGAAATTAGTGTAATATCGGGTTGACCTGTGGCAATAGAGTCTGAGCAAGCCTCAGCCACGTTCCAAAAATCAGATGTTACAATAATGCAGATAAGAGTGGATAGTCAGTAATCGGCGTCTGAGGACTTTACAGTTTGTGAACGAAACTTGAGTACGAGAAAATACGCCGCGTAGTGGTGAGCACAGAAAGCCTTTTCGTTTCAACCATATACGAGAAAAAAGATATTAACACAATAGAGCAGCAAACTGGCAAGAAGGATCCAAATTGAAGGACAAATACCTAACGGCCAAAAAAGGTAAAAAGAAAAACTATTGATTTTATATGAGACGATAAACAGTGTGAAGGAAATAGAGCGAAAAAGGTGGTACACGTAACTCATACGTGATCAACATAGAGATAACTCAAGAATCAAGTTAATTGATGATGGCTCCAAATCCCCATAATGATTAATTTCCGCAATATAAATACAATTTCATCTTCATTTTATAATACTATAATATTCAATCACCACTTTTATTTCATTATCGTTTTATTACTCAATTTCTTTCACTATTATATATTTCTATAAATTAATTTATTCCTAAAAAGATTCACAATAAATCTTTGGATTAGTACAATCACTCTGACATTTAAATATCATGGATTGGCACACAAACTATGACAAATTATCGAGTTATTTTTGTTCTCGCAAGCGGAAGGAAGTTAATTACTTTTTTATAAGCTCCCAGAGACATAAAACTTTTTTATAAGCTTCCACGAATAACAAACTACTAAGTTAATGACTATTAAGCAAAGTGGCAGTTATACGCATCCGCGATAAAACGTCGAAATCCAAGGAAACACTCGCGAAGCAAGAAGGAGTGGTAAGGCGCGCATCCACATTAACTGCACAGTCCCGCGAACGGCGAGCGGCTCTCTTTGATGGCGACAGTGACCAGGACGATCCTGAAGAAGCCGCGATAAAGCGCATTAATCGCGCGCGCGCCGCCCCGAGAGATCTTTTTCCAAAGTACACCGATCCAAAGAACGAGACTAGAAGCGAACGTGCGCACGTACGACGCAATCGTTTCTCTTACTTATTTGTCTTATTTATTTGCTTCATTATCGACTTGTGATTATGCATTTCCGCTACACGTGACATATTTCTATGGCATTTCAAATTAATGAGCAATGAAAAGTATAATTTTTCAAAATATAAAATATTTTAGGCATTTCTCTGATGAGAATGATTAAATTTCTATTTTTATAAAATTACTATTTGGATTTATTTTATTACCAATATAATAGAAGAATATTCTAATGAGTATTAATTTTCTTTTGCAGCTATTAATAAGAAATGATGAAAAAAGACTTTATGGCGCACGTTTTAATAATAAAAATATATGATAATTCTTTTATTTTTTTACCAAGTGATATAAATAAGTGAAAATTATGATTTCAGATTATTCTAATTTATCATGACGATAAATGTAATATTACCCAAGTATTAAACAATTATTTCTTCTCATGCGAATATTCTACGAATAAAGATTAAGATGTCTGTGGAAGATTAAGCGAAAGCACTAGAAAGTTTTATCGCACGCGGCGAACTTATTGAGTACTTCCACCCAGGTGAGCAATTTGAAAAGCCTGAGAAGAAGATGAAGACGAGAGAAGAGAAGAGGACCGAAGATCATCCATACAACTCAGGGAATTCTCGATAAATCTTAGAACGAGCCTTATAACAATGAATGAAAGGTAATATGGATTTCCAAGGGAAGAAGACGGGATAGCGAAATGGCTGGACGGTAGTCTGGCGAGTGAAATCAATGAGCTAATAGGCTTGCTCGGAGTTAGACAGTTAGCTAATTAAGCCGGTATTATTGGATCATGGAAGCCAAGCATCGCGCTCGCATCCCTCACACACTGTCATCCCACACGAATGCGTCGTAGTACACTTTAGTCGCGGCTGACACTGCAAGGGTGAACGCCGCGGGGCCTATACGACCTGCTAGACGCGTTTTAATTAGAGGTGAATTCCGTCGCGCGGGACGACTTGAGAGAGCGGCATCCTTTACGTAAGTAAGTACAATCTTCGCGCACCCTCTTCTCATCGTCACCACGCCTACCGTATCGCAAATGTGAGGGGCCATGAAGGAAAGATATACGCGAAAAATAACGAAGTCGAGGAGTGGCGAAGAATAACACGCGGATAGTGTAATCGGTATTTGGTAAACTAAATAAAATGTGTCGCCATTGAGCTTAGTGAAGCTATTTACAGCACGTGCAGCTAATTATTTTTACTTGATATAAAGAAAAAATTATGTAATAGTTGCAGTAAAGGTTTGATAAAAGATGAAAGTTTGAGCTAAATCTGCAGTATTGTCAGTTTTCTTATCGCGTCTGTTTACTGATTTTTAAAAAATCACCTCTTTATAATATAAAATAAATGAAATATTTTTAAAATATTCCAACATATATAATAACATTTTGTAGTTTCTATTCTCTAAAATATCTTTAAAATATAGAAAAAGTATAAAGAAAGTATTTAAATATACAACGAGTGAAACAAAAAATATATCGTTCATAAAATGCATTTTATAGCAAGTGTTGTTGAAACAAACTTGCCATATTTTACTACGAAAATAATAAGACATATATTAAGAGAAAAAAATTGTTCATATGACTTTCGTGTGGTGATACACGAAAGTATTCATCTTTTATTCATAGATATTTCATAACAGGTGTTACTTCGAGGCGAAGCGACACAAAATCATATGTCCGTCGTATTGGCATTTCTGACATTGACATTGTTGAAACGAAAGAAAAAACCGAAGAAAGACAACCAAGGCAGAACCTCAAGCAATTCGCACGCATCCAAAAAGTATATCACGAGATTAAATGTTACATGAGCTTCGGCGAAGAGAAGAACCAAGCGACCGGATTCCCGGTATTAATTAGCCCGCTGACGGAAATAGCACGCAGTCGCCACAATTTTTCGAGACGAGAACGCGAGAACTGCAACACCTCAGGCTCGGAATCTACGAACAGGCTGACACTTTATCTGCCGAAAGCATCGATCGCGGGGAGTCTGTAAAAGGAACAAGGCGCGGAGCAAGAAAGGACTGCGTAAAACGTCCCGCCTTCGAGATATACGCGTTTCTACGCCGCGAGTAGCTCGAGCCGCAGCATGCGAAAAGACATAACTCGGTGATTGCCTCCTCGCGAATACTCGCGCCAAGAAACGAAAGCCAGAACCTAAACTGCGCGAAGGGAAAATTTTAGAAAAAAAAACGGAGAAGAAGAAAACTCGGAAGATAAAACAAGGGAGAACAACTCGCGCTAACCTCGCGCACTTTGATGTCTTGAAGAATTGCCACGTCACTCGAGCAGCGATTTACCAGATCCAAGATCCATTGTGAAAGCGAGCGAAAGCTCTCTGGGCATTTCAATCGCGATGATAATAATTGATCGCAAAAAAAAAAAAAGGAAAAGGGGAATAAACGATTACCGACGCTGCGCCGCAAGTGCACGGATTCTTGCGCGAGCACGAGGAGAGAAGCGAGCGAGCTACTTGTCAGCGGTTCACCGGCGGTGCTTTCCAGGCGGGAGGAGTGCCGAACCCTTTTCAACTGGTCCCAAGTCCGGTCGGGTCCGACGACGCTCGTTTTCGGTCCCCTGTCCCCCCCTCCCGCCTCTTTTTTCTTCTGCCACTCTACTACCGTTGCCGTTTCTTCCCAGGGAATCGCGATGCTAACATTCCGCTGTGGCAGGCGACCGTCCTCCGGACCGAGCAGATATCAACTTTCCCACAGCTGCTTTTTGGAGGGAGCGAGTGTACAATTTCGCAGAAGCGCGAATGCCGGGAAGCCTATTGATCTCTATGCGTTATCTCGGTGCGTCAATTGATCACGTGGGAAATGCAAAATGGAGGTTGCGACAGATCAGCGGTTGCCTCGTGGCAATTATACCTTGCGTATACCGACATATGCCAATCAATCGTTACTCAACGCGATTAGATTCAATTTCTAGAATGCCGTGGATTGGGTTTGGCCTGACCAATTGCTAGCATCTTTGAAAAAAAAACTCGAAGGGAAAAAAAACATAATTAGCACTGTGGTAATACCTTCTTAGCAATGACGACGCTGAAAACTTGCAGAATCGAGGACAGCATTTATCTAATAATAGTAATGAGTCTCCTCAAGAAGTAGCGATTATTCAAATCGGTTTTCCATGAGGCAACATAAACAAGTATCAATTTCTCGGAAAGGAGCCAAGTCAGAGGAGATCGGAGAGATTGTGGACTCATCCCTATTAACACATACCTCGCAACGGTTCCTCATACATAACGCGCGAAACTTTCTCACAACGTGCGCGTTTCGTTGTCCCGCGGTTCTTCCTTCCTTTTAAAGAGCGCGGGCTCGAGCTCACTTCGCTCGTTTAATACGCAGAAGAGGACGAGCCGAGGACAGCGAGAAGGAGCGGCGGGAAGACCGGTGACGGGCCGAGTGACGCGGAAAACTTTTTTCTGAAATCACACGGGGACCCGTCCACGTCCACCTCCTCTCCTTCTTTCCTTCTTCGTTGTCTCGCGGCGTGCAGTCGGGCATCAATAATTTAGCGCCCCACCGTATCAATAAACTTGCACCGGCATCGGTGCAAAGCGAAAAGAAAGGCGACGCAGGACCAGCTCAGGACGAAGAGAGAAGGTGCAAAGACAGAGAGAGAAAGAGAGAGACCAGAGGCAGGAAGATCCTGGAGGGCGCCGAAGGAGTAACCGGGGGAGAAGCAGAAGATGGAGGACGGAACTGTGAACGCTCTCCGGATCGAGTGGCTTTTCTTACGGCCGTTCACATATAGTCAGTGACGCGCCGTCCTCTCGCTCGAGTCGCTCTCCTTTCCTCCGACTCGATTACAAGCGGCAAGAAGCGGCATTACACGGGACACGCCGTGCCGACAAATCGACGGATTATGCCGGACGGGCGCCGACCTACCGGGAATAAATGAATTGGCTAACGACGTGACTCCTCTCTTTTCTCGCCCTGCATACTTGGCGATTTCCTTGCCGACTTGTATATACCTAGGGATTTACACGAGTTCGCGGAGATCCGAGGATACGTGTCAAGGAAACAGCAGATTAATTTTTTATCGGGACTCGAAGGTGTAACGTCGCGTTAATTCGCGATAATAAACGGAGCATGTAACTAAAGTAATTGAAACGATAATCGCATGCTCAAAGATGTACTAGCAAGCTCTAAAAAATTAAGATTATACAAAAATATCCTACAAAACATGATTTTTTTATACTAGAAAATCAAAACTAGACTTTTAAAAAAGAGAAAGCAAAAAAGAAAGAGTAAGAAAATACGTTTTCTTACTCTTATGAAATCCTGTGTTTTTGTTATGATAGTATTTGTAACCGAATGACAATCCGATTAGAAACGGCACGCTTTCATGAAGCTTATCAACTGCGTCCTTAAGAACCGACAGATGAGAAATGAAAATACAATCGGAGTAACTCATAAATGGATTACGTTAAGCTAAGCGTAAAGCTAAGAAGAAAACATCTAAAACTAAATTATCAGGAAAAAACTTCTGGTTAACTATTTACTATCCCAGATTTATTATTTTAATGTGTGTACGAAAAATATTAATTGCGTGATTTTGCTATCATACGTTTTAATATATTTTTATATAAGCCATAATATATATGTGCGATAAATAAATTAGATATCCATCTTGTACATTATTTTGTACAGGAAGCAGCCACAAAATAGCTTACAAGTTTTAGTACTAATATGCTCAAAGAATAAATGTAAGTTTATAAATTAGTTTGTCGCAAGAAAAAATTTCAGAGCAAGCGCCTATATTTGCGAGAATATTTGCAAAATATTTTATTATTTTATTTCATCGTTTCGGTAAATTGCAAACATTTATTGACACGAAAGTGATAAATTTAACGCGTAGATCTTATAATTAATTCTCATCTCGCGAGTTAAGAAAAATAACTTTTACTCTGAGAAAAATTCCGATGAGCGCGTCTTAATTTGTTTGCGTAAAAAGAATTCGATTAAATCTCAGCGCACAAGCTTTGTATAATTCGATTAAAACGTACGATCGATAAACAGACAGGGATGCGAGTCAGGATCGCGGCCAACGACGCCTTTCCGATCCTTTCTTCGCCCCATCCTTCTTCGGCAACGCCCGCCGAAGCTTTCAGGAAGCAAGGTACTAATTAGCGATTACCACTCGTTCACGGAGCACTCGAGAGAGAATATAATTAGCACTCACCTTTGTGGTCCGAGGAAGAGGGGGCTGCTAAAACACTCGGCCGACCCAATCTTGACGTCTCTTAAAATATTCCAAGAGCTTTTGAAGAGTCATCCTCGATCCTGCGACTTGATCAGAAGAAGATATCGATCCTGATTTTTTGAGGATGTGGAGAAACATTTCTCTAACGCCGACGCACACATCAATAGGTATCGGTTTTCTGAAAAAAAAAAAGAAAAAAGAAATAATATTTAAATTCAAATGACACTCGTGATGTAGATTGTGTTAATTATAATAATCTGTTATAATTCTTGTTAAATAATGTTATTTATTGGGAATTGAAATTAGTACATTTAGTTATTTAGTTATCTTATAAAATTAATATTATTATTTTTAAAAAATTTATGTTAACATTGTCTCAAATTTTTAAATCGCTAATTGCATAAAAACTATCACTCGCAAAACTTTTCTTCGCATATACATATAATTTAATTGTTTTATTGTTAATTATTTAGATTTAGAATGATTTATATAGATATTTCGGTTTCTATTCTAGCATATTTCAGATGGTAGACACTATCTACCTGCAAAATGACCGATTTCAGTTACGGAAATCAACGGAACAGTAACGATTGGCACGATAACGTCCGAGATGAGCAAGGGAAAATGGGAAATCAGGGTAAGAACCGGGACACAGGATCTGTGACTCTTAAACGACTGGACAGCATTCAGGACCCAGGAAAGAGATACGCACTGAAGGATCGTATTGCTGTCGGCATATACGGCGATGTTTACGAAGGAATTGATCAGCAAGCTGGTAAGTGTAACGAAATAATATACATTCTTAGACACGAACATCAAACCATGAAAATATAAATCGCGAAATATAGAAGCTAAATCTAAATAGGATAGTTGTCGCAGCAAAATAATCACAGATAAACATCGATCGTGTTTCAGGAAATAAAAAAGTTGCCATTAAGATTCAAAAGCTCACGCCGGAAACGCAGTCCCTAATTGTAGAAGAGTATCGTATTCTTCGTGATTTCGCCGGCCATCCAAATCTGCCGGATTTCTACGGAATATATCGCAAACGATCATCGAAGAAATCCGAATTTGATGAAATATGGTTCGTTATGGAGGTAAGCATTAAAAAGATACGAGAGGCTCAATAATTCAATATAATAACTTTTTAAAAACTACTAAAGCAAAAAAATTAATTTTAGAAGCAAGAAATTAGCAAATAATTTTCATATCTTATTACTTAGGCATCACGAATAGACATTTATGGACTCAATCGGTTCGAAAACGGGTTATTATTGCAATCATTTTTATTACTGTATACCAAAGAGCGAAATCGCAGGAAAATTTCTATCGATGCCACGCGATATACTCGCAATGCAATTCCTTTAACGTGGTATTACAATTCCTTAACGGAGAGAAAAGACAGAAGGGAAAAAAAGACGATACGGGACGAGAGATGCAGAACGAAAGATGAAGGTGCGGTTTGAGGAAGACAATGGAAGAGTGGGAGAGAAAGCAAGGGTTGCCATGTATACCCGTGCTCAGAACCCGGAGGCAATTTCAAGCATTTGAGACCGTCGAATATACGGATAATTTACGACACACGCGCCCCCATTAAACAATCATTAAACTCGTTCGTGTATACGCAGGTGAGGTTCGGCACGTCGCGGCTCTAATTTACGGACGGACCTCCGCGATGTGTTCCCGAAACATTATTACTTATCTCGGATAAAGCGACGATAGAGTTGACGTAATATGCGCACTCCGAAAATCCGCCGAATGGCCTCAGGAATCGGGATCTTTTCGGCCACGCCTCTCATTCGGGACACGTCAATACGCAGAAATTGTCTTGAAGGAAATCGTTTCATTAACTTTCTAAAGTTACGTGACGTAACATTAAAATATACTTTCTTTTAAATTAACTCCGAAAATTATGCTGTCACGAAAAAAATGTGATATACTTTTAATAACGTAAAAAATAAGAAAAATTATATACAGAAGAAAATATTATTCTCCATCAGTTCTCGCGTTCCTTTATTAATCAGTTTTAATTTGATAAAAGAAAGGGAGAAGGAGGAAAAGCACAGAGAGACATTCAACGCCATCAATTTTCTTTTGCAATAATTTCGAATACTTTAATTCACGAAAATCCGTAAACATTAGTTTAAGCATCGAAAACATATTTCGAAACCTAAGAAGTACTTAATCACGGAAACATTTAATCATACCCACAATCTCGATTAAGCCACTATCATTTACGTAATATTACCATTTATATAATATAATCTACCTTTATTGAGATGTTATTTGACATCTTTATTTGCTCGCGAGAGCTTCATACATTTTTAACTTCGACCACCCACATTTCTCGATTAATCCTCTCTCTCCTTCACATCTCGCGCAGATTCAAAGGCGACGCGTGAACACGCGAAAAAACGACGAAATCCGCCTGAATGTCGCGATTCACTTCGGCAAGCGTATTCGCGTGCGAGAGCCTCGGAGACGGGCTAAGTATCCGCAACGAAGAAACGTAATGAGTCGCCGGTCGCTACGTTAAGCTCGCTGATTGCTCGTTGCCGGAGATTACAAGCAATAAAGGCGCAACGGGCCGCGGAGGCTGTTGTAGCGGTAGAAAGGAGACGCATCTCGTCGGCGGTGCAGCGCGGACCGAATAGCAGTTTTGTAAGTCAATCGGCTTTAAGTCGGCTCAGGCAGAAACGAGCGCCGAGAGAGGAAGAAGAGAGAGAAAGAGAAAGAGAGACATGCTACGACAATGTGGCAAGGATTTATCGCCGGTGGTATTTCATATCGAGCGAGTTTTATTGGCGCGAATGTAAAAGGCCCCGGTAAAGCCTTTCGCGACTCTACCGAGTGCAAAATCTGAGAAAGAAGTTATTCCTCGTCACGTATATACGAGCAAGATGTTAGTCGCGATTTAGCTTCAGCAAAACTGAACGAAGAATTGTATTAAGACATTTGGGTTGAATATAACGTTCCAGCGAGCATTCTAGATAAATATAATCCCGATGAAAATAATCAATCTTTGACAAAGAAAGCATGAGGCTTGAAAAGAATGTATATTAAATCTGTGTGAATGAGAAGGATTGAATCTGTTACGACCCATGATTCACCATGGGATAGTCTAGGATAATGTATATGAAACGTTGGATCACGTTTACTTCATAATTACCGCACGTTCGGTGTAATTGCGGACATATGCGCGAAGTTTATTACACTTTTTGATTACAAGTTCTCCAGATGCTTAATTTCTGAGAAATGGACGAGAATCTTTTTCCGCCTGAATAAATGTCGGTATCAAATAAAGAATCATTGAGAAATTACCAGAGTGGAAGTTTTATGAAAATTTAGATAAAATATTACGAGGAGGAAAAACGAGATTTATTCTCACAGATATTTTACTCCAAATGCTTGTGGAAGTTGAACACACGTACTCGTGGAACTTACAATTAGTTCTAATCCCATTCACTGATTCAAATTACTTTCGCAATTAGAATGGCATTCTAATTAACATATAGCAATCTCCTGTTAGGCAATTACATAATGAAAAAAAAGGTAATAATTATTACATAACAGTTATCATAAGCGGTGAATCGTTCATAACATTTACGAGTTTAAGCTCGAATTCGATAAATGAGCGCAATTTTTCTATTAACCTTTTTCATCGACCTTGGATGTTTTTAGTTCGAATATATCTATTATTACAATCAACTAACCAACATGGTATTATATGTTACAGCTCTGCGAGGGTGGAACAGTCATGGATCTCGTTCGCGGGATGAGCGCAAGTGACAAAAGAGTACGAGAGGAACATATTGCCTTCATCTTAAGGGAAGTGATCAAGGCAAGTTAATATGTATATTGTAATTTTTTTTCTACGAAAAAATACATCATATTTTATATCGCAATATTTTTTTACGGTGCAATTTTTCGATTTTGAAGATAGCCATCGAAATATCAGGAAAATACAATACAACAGGAATCAAATTTATTAACGAAAAATAAACGATTGAAAAATCTTAGGCAAGAGAGGCACATTTTCTGTGAGGCATAATTAATAATAAATCAATGATGTTATAACGTAAAAAAATATCTGACCGAAAACGGGTAAGCCCGAGTAAGGTAATTAGTTTTTGCTCGGGTACGAGAAGATATTATACGTCAGTAGCTGAGAGAGGTGGCCGTCGCGGAATGTCCAGCAAAATTGTACCGCAATCTACCCCTCACCGTACCCCTCCTATCCCACGTCATTCTGTTTCCTTCCTCCCTTCTTGATATAGAGCGTAATAAATATTACTTGCATGACAGAGCACACCGGTGAACCGACAGAAATGATAATAGTAGGTGTATAGCCACGGCAATAGTCGCGTTATTACGATATAATTATGTTCGATGGTATGTCCCGACGATGCTTTTATCTTGCGGCAGGTTATCCCTCTGATTACAGAAGACGCATTGGCGCCGAAGTACGTTCGCGCTGTGCAATTACAAGACACAGAAAAAGCGGGGTATTTCGCGACTTTACAAAAATACGACTTATAATTAGGATAACTATGCGATAAATGACTGAAATTCCAAAGGGGAACGTTGCAGAACTATTCATAGATGTAAAAATTTACGGAAATAATTATAGGATAATTATATGATTACACACATGTAAAAACATATATAAAAAATATCATCAAATATATGAATTTGACAAAATATTTTAATTCTATTGCTACACAAATATTTTCTTGATAAAAATTAATAAAGATATATTTATAATTTTTCAAAATAAATTCATATATGTATTTTACTACAAGAATGAAATAATTAAACGAGTTACTGGGAAAATTGGCTTTTAGTGTCAAACGTGATTATTTGTGCGTGATTTGAACTATCTTCAGCGATAATTATCAAAACATTATATTAATTCATCCAGTGATGCGATTGTTTTGATATCTACTGCTTGTGGAACTATTTTTCTTCGTCAACGTTTGACAGTCGGATCGACAAGTTGTTGTAACAAAGCCGGTTCTTATAATATGTATAATTTAACACCGTTACGCAACATCGACTATTGCCGCTTAAAAACTTCTTAGTTTCTGGAATCGTTTTCAATCTACATATAAATGTAAATAAATTAACAATTGAGCAGAAATAAAATAACGACCTCATTTACAGTAACAAGGCAATAACCCAATGAATTCGCGTAATTCATAATCAACGTACAAAAATGGTTTTTATTTTGTGCAATCATTATTAATATTAATGGATAATACAGTTAACATCGCAATAAATTTAAACCGCCGCATTAATTGAACATTACCCTTGTTTACGACAATCATAAAACGTAAGTCGTGCCGTTAATTTTTCCGCAAGTTTCGAAAGGAGCAAGAACTGATGTGATGGCTGACGAAACGAGTCGGAAGCGGGATAACGCGAATAAAGCAAATTGAGAATCGAATCGTACCCGAATGAAGAAAAGCCAACGCAGAGGAGACAAAGAAGAAGAAAGCAAAAAAAAAAGTGAAGGAGAGATGGAATACGAACACCCTTCCGTTTCATAAATTACTCCGATTTTGCTTAATAGTTAATGATCACGGAAAACGGATTCGCTTATTTACAATGATACTACCTTCCATGATTCCGGTTTCTCCTAGGAGGTCGGATAATTGGTGAGGGTATCGTGCTCATTTCTCAACGAACTTAAGAAACCACATGTATATATGGACGGAAAAATAAAGACGAGAATCAAAAAAAGCGAATGACTGATGCACGCCACAGGATGGAACTTAAGTGACCATTTCCGTTTTGATTCGTGTGTCACTGATTTTTCCTTGCTCATTATGTTTCTACATTTGACTATTTCTTTCTTTTTTATTATCATTTATGTGCGCGCGGAATAAAATTAATGTTGGCTGTAATAAAGACGTCAGACGGTTCAAATGCTTGAAAGAATGAAATAATTAAACTAATGAGCAATATTTATTACTAATTATTGATTATATTTTATTTGATCAATGAAATAATATAATTTCTTGAAATTTCTTTTATTATTTCGATTGGAAACGATAGGAAAAAATCATGAAGAAAAGAAATCTTATTTAGAAATAGAGCATTAGGTCATAACGAGGAAATAAGATTTTATAATATAAAAAAACTATTTTGTTTCTGTGTTAACGTAATACGATAATTCTATCTATCTGCATTCGATTTGTCTATTGACTGTACCTCTAGTATGTGATTATTCAACCGCTGCAACATCGTAACTATACACCGATACGGCATAAGTGTCACGATCCGTTAAACGGTAAGCGTTTAAAATATATCATTACTGTCATTTATTGTGCCGTGCACCGGTACAAGATAAACGGGTAGTAATACAGGAACGACGACTACATTACAACACCGTCTTCACTCTCTTCAACGTAGAAAATATATATATTCTCGTTTATATTAAAAAAATTTCATACATTAATGGCAAAGGCCATTTAACTCAAATAGATTATTCCCCTTGTATGTATGTAAACCAAAATAAATCGACGAGTGTTGATCTGTAGTTAGTTAGTTGACGCTTTTGTAACACGTTTTAGAGATAGATATTAATAATTTTGTTTTTATATTTAACAGGAAGAAGCGTATTGTAGGTAATTATTAAAAGGATATCCTAAGAAATGAAAAACGAAAAAAAAGAAATATTATTTTTAATATTAAAATAAAATTACAAAGAAGAGAGATAACAAGAATATATTTAATAATTAATAAAATAAATGATAATATGGAAGGTATACGTAATTGTACACGTAAATACGTGGCAAATTCTTTCCGACTCTAAAGTTTTACAATAATAATTAAAACTATCGAAAATGGCGATGGATAATATCATTGATCGCGAAGGTTCTCTCTTTTTTTTCATCTAATGAGAAAAAGATATTTCTCTCGAAATCCACTTCTTCCCCCATAAGTTCAGCGAGGAAGCGCGGCGAAAGGGCACGACGTGTAATGGGCCCAGCATTCTTTCTCTCGCGAGTGGCTCATGGCTCACGGCAATAATATTTACGATCCAAGCAGTTTGTCACTAAATCATTATGTGGGTCTACCTTTCGGGTATGCCCCGTGCACGCACAATCCCGATGCCCTTCGCCACCGGGCCCAGCGCTCTCTCCCCGCCCTTTCTCCTCACCTCCCCCGATTGCCCGGCGCCGTTCCTTCTCCACCTTGGAAACTCTGCACGCAACCCTCCCGTCTCCCTCTTTCTTTTTCCTCCTCCCGTTCTCCCGGGACCCCCC
>VBVQ01004673.1:0-14025 GCA_011636635.1 Tetramorium simillimum | reverse complement strand
AAAGATTACTTCAAAGTTATGTGAATTTCATTCTCAATTAATAAATATCTTTAGTTAATTTAATATAATAATATTAAGGCTGTGGTCGATTTGATGCTACAAATGCTTCGAAGCATTTTTCTTCTCCTTCTATCTTTATTGAAAGAAAGGAGAAAAAAAATGCTTCGAAGCATTTGTAGCGTCAAGTCGGCAGCCTTAAATTGATATATATAATGTATTTAATATGATGAATCTAACCTTTTGCGGCAGTAGTAGTAGCTTAGAACACTTGCTACGATCACGAATAACACTACCAGAATGATGATGATGTAGGTCATCTTGCCGGATTCATTGATCCCGGGTCCGGCGTTCTGACGATGCGAATTGTGCGAGCTGGGGCAAGCCGGCGGTAGCTCGTCACTACCGTCGGCGCAGTCGTCCCAGCCGTCGCAGATCGATGCCCCGGAGATACAGACACCATTTCCCGCACACTGAAACTGCCCGGCCTGGCAACAATGTGCCTCGTCCGAGCCATCCGGGCACTGCTGGGTTCCGTCACAGACCCAAGATAGATCTGCGTAAGAAACAAACGCAGAGAGTAACAATATATAATTATGATATAATTATTTGTTTTATATATTTCATACATTGATATTTGTAATTATTGGAGAAAGAAGTCACGCTTACCGATACAGTGATTCTGACATCTGAATTGGTCGCGGGAGCACGTGGGACATCCCAGCTCATCGCTGCCATCCGAACAGTCGGTTTGGCCGTCGCATTTCCAAGTGGCCGGTATGCAATCCTTGCTCACGGCCGCGTTCGGCGCGGCGCACGTGAAGTGATCGTTTCCACAGACGGGCGCCGCGCGACAAGTTCGACCGTCGTCGGACAGAACCAACGACTTCGGGCACGAGCAACGGGGCGACGTTGTGGCGGACTCATCGGCGACAGTGCTGGTGCCGACGCAGAAATGCGAGCAGCCACCGTAGTCGTTGAACGGGCTGCACACGTGTGTCTCCATGAGCGAATCCTCAGGCATGTTGATCGCGATGAGGTCCGTGACCACGCGTCCTGTCGTCATGGGTGTGCCTCGTCTACTGTTCCCATCAGACGTCTTGTTGACCCGCTCAATCATCTATCAGAGTGAGATAAACATGTAGAACTTAATCTTAAATATTACTATGCAAATCTTAGAAGTCTGTAGGTATTAATAAGACCCAAGACAAACCCGAAACCGGCAATAAAACATTATCACTCACCTGTATATCTCGAT
The DNA here is from genome assembly GCA_011636635.1 of Tetramorium simillimum. Taxonomy (NCBI): domain Eukaryota; kingdom Metazoa; phylum Arthropoda; class Insecta; order Hymenoptera; family Formicidae; genus Tetramorium; species Tetramorium simillimum. The sequence continues at coordinate 12,770 of VBVQ01004673.1, read as the reverse complement.
CGTACCAGTAGAGATAATTGAAGAGGACGGCCAAGTGCAGCGCCGAGCCCTGCGTGGTGACCAGAAGCTTGCGATTGCCGCCCTCGAAGTTGGAGCACTCGATGTGCTTACCGTACGCCCAGTAGACGACGTACGTGACGGTGTCCACCGTCAAGCCGGTGGGCGATTCCGGCAGATCACCGGCGATCACATGGCGCTCCTTGCCATCCATCTTGCTGCGTACCACCCGCCTCTTGCCCAAATCCGTCCAGAAGAGCAGTCGCTGCTGCGAGTGGATCGCTATGTGACGCGGCTTCTCGCCCTCGGCCTTCACCACAATCCCGAGAGCCGACCCGTTGTCCAGTCGCGTGACATTGAGGGCGTCGTTTATCGAGCAGGTCCAGAAGAGCAGCCTCCCGAGCGGGTCCAGCGCAAGGTCGAACGCATGCCCGTTCCCGATGGAGACCACAACCGTGCCGCTGAGCTGCTGCTGCGTCCGGTTTTCCAGGGCGCGACGAATTGTCGCGCGGCCGTCGATCCAATAGACATGCTGCGTCACCGGATCGAACTCGATCGCGCGGACGTTCTTCAAGCCCTGCACGCGCAACATCACGTCCGCGCAGTCGTCCGTCTGATCAGGCAGATAACGCGCGATCGTATTGCGCAGACTGTAGATCATGAAATGCCGCGGCGCCAGGCAGGTCCGATTGTCCCGCGCCAGATTGTAGTGCGTGGGACATGCGCATCTGTGAGTGACAGACGGACCGCCATTCGGGCCCGGTAGGGCGATGCAGAGGTGGCTGCAATTGCCGTTTGCGATCGCGCACGGGTTCGAGCCAGCCTGTCGCGACGCGTGAAACACTTTCAGATCCGTCACTGACGCCAGACTAGTGTGGATCTTGGTACGATTTGTTCCGGTGAGTTTGTCCGCTCTCTCGATATCGCCCGTGTTCCAATCCGCCCAATAAATGTAGTCCCGATACTGCGTAACGCTGAATGGATAAACTATGTGGTGCGAAATGATGACATCCCTCCGTTGTGTTAGTAGATCATAACAGTCAATTGCAGGCGCCGAGATGTCGGCCCAGTACAATTTGCGCCCCACATGGTCTATCGTTAGACCGTTCGCTCGGCCGATGTGCGAAACGATCACTTGCCGTTGTGTGCCGTCTAATAATGCCCTCTCGATACTACCGGTATTGCCCCACTCGGCCCAGTATAGATAACTAGCAACAGAAAAACGTGTTGCATAAATGTTAAGCAAGATTAACATTTATTTAAAGTTGCTGATTATTTCTAGAAAAAAAATTTTTTATATAATTGTTTTTCACTCTGTTATCAAATTATATAACTGCTTGAAGGAAAAAAATCTCTTGAGAATTACCTTTTCGCCAAGTTTGTTAGCTTATTAATTTAAAATAGATGTGAGAAAGAAAAATAAAATTAAAATAAATCAATTAATCGAGTTATCGGAATTATGAAGATTATGAGAAATTAAAATTAAATGTAATATGAAGGATATTCAAAAAGATAGAAAGATAGAAAGAAGACAAAAAGAAGACAAAAATATAAAATTCAGAAAATATTTGTAAAGAATTTTATATTGAGATTGACTTATAATATCTTTAAAACGCATCTTTATTTATTTTTCAACATAATCATCATGGATCTCAGTATACTTGGTAAGCCCCTTTCTCTCACTAATTTCTTGATTTTGACAAATCTTCATCATAAATATTCTTTTCGTTTTAAATTTATGACACCAGTTTGTTATTTTGATACAAAGATTAATGTTGTCATTAATGAACTCATTTAAAAAATTGAAAAAATTAATACTGATAGATATGTTTAACGATCGATGAACCTCATGAGCAATAGAATGGTTAAGAAAGTAAGCGGGAAGAAATTTCTATGACATCGAAATTAAAAAAGCAATTTCCAGGTTCATTAACATTGAAGTTCATGATGATTATGTTAAAAAATAAAAATAAAATGCTTTACACATATTTTCTGGACTTCGTATTTTTACTTTTCAAATATCTCTTGTATACATATATCAAGAGGCTTAAAACTCACCCTCTTTGAGGATCCACAGCTAGATTCTTAGGCTCGATAAGATTTTGCCACAAAAGTATTTTCCTGCTGCCTCCTTCTATTCTTATCATCTCTATTCTACGCGTGATGGTATCACTCCAGTAGAGATTGTGCGCGATCCAATCAAATGCAATGCCTTCCGGAGAATCTAAGCCAAGATCGACTATCTTTTCCATATCCGATCCGTTTATAAAGACACGTGAGATAGCTTTTAGCTTAATATCCGTCCAATAAATGCGGTTCTCGGACAAATCAAAGTCTATAGCGCTAGAAATAACAAAAGAAATAATATACAGGGTGGTTCTGATAATCAAAAACGTAATTCCTTAAGTAATTGTATGAAGAGAAGTTTATATACCTACACTTTTATCAAACTTAGTTCTGAAGATACAGAGAATATTCAATAAAAAATTATTTTTGAAATCTTAAAGACATTTCCAATTGTTTTCTTGAAACTTATTGTGCATTAATAATGATTAATGGGCTAACTTTTAAAGATTGAGAAATTTCTATCACTAGTGAATCAATGACTACATTTATACGGCACCGTTAATCGGGTTTAATAACATCCATAGTTATCAGGTAAACGTAATCATTGAGATGAAAAAGGATGTATGACTGAAGATGTACATTTTCAGTACTTAATTTAATTTTTATTGCATAATCTCGCTATTTTTTATTTATTGATAAATAATTTTGCCCGTAATGAGGTATTATCTTTTTCTATCAAAAATACTCTCAGTAATAACTTGTATATATCATTGATGATATTAAAATGTTGAACATTCTGTATCTCCAGAACTAAGCCGTTTATGACAATCAAATATAAACTTTTCTTCATACAATCATCTAAAAAATTATTCTTTCGTTTTCGAAACATACTTAGGAACCATCCTGTACATAATATATATAATTAAAAAATATAATTAAATATGAAATAAAATACTTCTTTCATCATATAATAAACAATATTTGTATGAATTAAAGAACGAAATTCTAAAAAAAGTATAGTTGACTCAAGAAATCTTTTTGAGAAGAAAAATGAATTCCAAATCAGGTATAAAATTTCTAGTAACAATCCTTTGTTTTATACATACATTGCTTCTAATTTTGCAGAAAATTCTAAACATAAACATTCGAATATATTTTGTATTTAATTTTAATTTAATATCCTATTGTAGTCATACTAACCTGGCGTCTTTGATACCCGTGACAGGTATGATATTATCATTGTTGAAGTTCTCAATACTGATTCGGCCAAGATTCTCCCTCCTAGAGAAAAGCAGAAAGGCATCTGGTACGATACAAGTGCGCTTGTCCTTGGTCAACTCATAGCCCATCTGGCAGGCGCAGACGTACCTAAATATTTTCAATTTTACATTACAACTTTGCGTAAATACACATTGTAATTCAGTTCACATATCCATTAATTTAATCTTTCTTAAGATTAATTTATTCCAACATGAAACGCGATAAAAAAAATACGATTCTGTACCTCTTTGTCTTAATAAAAAAAAATCTGTCCAATTTGTCCGCAACACATTAGCAAATCTCGCTGAAAAATTTTCGCAACAATGCGAATAATTCCAACAATGCACACCTGTTGTTGGGCTTGTTGAAACAGAGATGGCTGCATCCGCCGTTGTCACGGGCGCATGGCGAATTGCTGGTGTTGATTCGGCCAAGATGAACGGCCTTAATTCCCATCACATTGGGTACCTGATCGACAATGACTTCACGCTCGCCGCCGGTGAGTTTGTGCGCCCGGTCGATGCTGCGGCGCTGCCAATCGGTCCAATACAGATAATCGCCGAGCAGGCTGAGACCAAACAGATGCGGCAGATTGTCGGTGATGACCTCGCGCCGATCGGTCCCGTCCATGTTAGACACCTCGATTTTGTCGGTCTTGGCATCGCACCAGTAGATCTTCTTGCGCTCCAAATCCAGAGCGATGCCGTTCGGCCAGACAATGTCTTTGGTGATGAGTAACATGCGCTCGCTACCGTCCAGATTGCTGCGCTCGATTTTCGGCCGTTTCTCGCTCCAATCGGTCCAGAACATCCAGCCGTGCTCGGGCGCAACTGCGATCGCTCGCGGCTCGGACAAATCTTCGTTCACCAGCACACGCCGATATTTACCATCTAGTCGCGCCACTTCGATCCGATCAGTTCCGGTGTCAGTCCAGTAGAGATTGCGGGCGATCCAGTCTATTGCGATACCGTCTGGATTCGCCACCTACAGGATGAAAAGACGAAAAAATTAAGTTTAGTATAATTAAATTATACAGAACAATAACAAACATAATAAACAATATTGAAAAATTTATACCTTGAAAGACATTACTCTTCTAACGAAAGAAAATACTTAAAGTAAAGATTGTGGAAATCTTTTTGAGAAAAAAAATGAATTCCAAATCAGGTATAAAATTTCTAGTAACAATCCTTTTTTTTGTACAAGCAATGTATGTACATTGCTTAACATTAAAAAGAGCACATCTATTGCAATAATTTTCTAATTCCAATTCTATTCCGAACAACGTATTTTCGACAATAATACAAAAATTAGATCGATGAAAAGTTAGAAAGAAATAATCGCTACTTGCACACCTCCGTGGAAATTATATTCTGCTGACTGGAGCCGTTGAGAGGAGCTCGCCTGATGGCGTATGTTTGTTCGTCGGTCCAATACAGCAACTCGTCTACCGGATCGAAGTCAATCGCGATCGCATGCTTAATACCGGTAAGCGGTAACACGAAGTTTGTGTAATCAGGCGAATCTAGGGATATCCGACAGATTTCGGTTCGCTGGACAATCAGCAGCAGCTCCTCCGGTCTCTTGGCGCACGTGTATTTGTCGATCAGCTTAACGCCAGTGGGACAAGCGCAACTGTAACCAGGTTCCACTGAGCTCAGAAGGCACAAATGAGAACAATTGCCATTGTTTCGCCTGCAAGGATTATCACCGCCCGGCTGTCTCCTCGCATCCCAGACTTCAATGTCACCTGAAAGAGGCAATACTCAACGTTACACATAAAAGTATCACAAATATGAGACAGTTAATATGTATGCGGAGTAATATGCATTAGAATAAAATATGAGATTACGATTTTTATATAGAGAATTAATAAATATTAAAATAATACAGTCAAAGCTTCATATTCGTGGATTCACTATTCATGTTCTCGATATTTGCAGAATAAAAATCTGTAACTATCTTTTTTTTTTTTTGTGATCAGAAAATTTTGTATTTGCAATCAAAATTTCTATTCTAATTTTATTATATCTATTAATAAATAAAATGATCTTTGTGAATACTTTTTGAAAATTAATCCTTCAATGGAGAGAAGACTGATTTTAAAAAAAGAGAGGTAAAAGAGAGGTAATGGAGTTCACGTGCCTGCAAAATATCGAGAGAAACAAGAAAAAAATTACCAAATTTTTTTAACCAATTTCTGATTTACTACTTAATAATATTTAAGTAACTTTTTCCAATTTTAATAATGTATGAATTAAAAAAAATTATGCTATCATATCGAGTACGTCATGTGTTTGACTCTTAATTTTAAACCACCTTTGTTAGTAACATTTTTCTTAATTTTAAATTTCCTTGGAATGCATCTCTTATACTTCCATGTGTTCCATATTCGCGGCTTTTTAGTTATCCATCGAATAAGGATCTTTGACTACAATTCTCCTGAATTTAGAATACATATTAAGAACATAATTGGCATGATTTTAAGCAGCAAATACAACGCAACAAATTCAACAAACATTTTTACAAATATTTTTCTATATACAATACCAGGTATATATTCGCCGTGAAACAATTCGCGCGGGTGTGACTGCGGCTGATTCATGTCGTACGAGTGAATACACCAGGTCTTCCAGTCGGTCCAGTAGAGCCGATTGTCAAAAAATGTTATGGCAAACGGGTAGTCAAGATCGCGAGTGACTAACTTCCGTCTATTACGGCCGTCATAATCCATCACGGCAATAAACCAGAGTCGACCATCCGCCCAATAGATGAGTTTATTTTCGTAGTCAACTGTCAGGCCGTTCGGCCAGAATATGTCGTCAGAGACGATGATCTCGCGGGTAGTCTGATTACCGTCCATCGAAGCGCGTTCAATCTTAGGTACGTCACCCCAATCGGTCCAGAAGAGGTAACCTTCCATCGGCGCCAGGGCGATTGCGCGCGGCTGATAGATGTCCGTCCAGAAGAGCACCTTCCTGTTACGGCCGTCGATGCTGGTCACCTCGATCCGATTCTTCTCACCGTCCGTCCAATATAATTTATCTGTATACCAGTCGCAAGCGAGCCCGTCAGGCGAGATCAGACTGGAGTTCACCACAGTCATTCTCTCGCCGCTGTGCGTGCCGTTGTAACGTATACACTGTATCATCTCCAGACCGCTGTCGGACCAGCAAATCAACTCGCGCTCATAGAAGAAGTCCAACGACGCGCCTTCCGACAAGTCCTTGATGATGATGTTAACTTTGTTGTTGCGGGACATGTTGGCCACCCTGATGTCCTTGTGAGTGCCAAAGAGAAGAAGAGGCGAGCCTGGAAGATAATAGTATCAATAATAAAATAATGTTTATTTTGTTACAAAACATTCTTATTAAAAAAATGCAAACATTAAATTAAAGAGACATTAAAAATAGAAACGTCCGTAATAAACGGCGCAAAAAAAAAGAAGGAAAGATGTAGGGAGATAAAGCACAATAAACGTACACAATACATACATAAACACACGAGTATACACAAAAACAAACACACTAGCAACTGTGCCGAAGCTAAGTGATAATAAGAGGAAAATATTACGGCGAAGAGAAGGGAAGGAAAACCTAGAAGGAAAACAAAAAAAAAAGAGCTGCGTCTCAGAGAAGAGACATCCATTTTAGAAAAGGCGGAAGAACGACGACGGCCACCTACCATCGCAGGAAAAAATGCCGCAGCAAAGGAGGCAAGCGACAGCGAGCCACGATGTGATCATGGCGAGAGAATCTGTCCTAGCTGCAAGTTTCACGTATTCTCGTTCGAGGAAGGATCACGTCCAAAGCCGCGTATCATCTCGTCGCCGCGTAGATAATAAAATTTTTCCCGAACGGCGTGCCTACGTCCGTCCTCTTCGCGTCACCGGCCATTTGTGAGCATTTGTGAGCATTTTTGTGAGGCGCCGCTGGCGCTGGATACAGGGCTGCCAGAATGCGTGATGCAGAAACCACCACTAGAGCGAGCTAAGCTAGCCCAAAATTCGCGCATTCCCTATATCGTATATGGCTACGTTTACACGGCAGCGTTAATCGGGTTTTATAACATCGGTAGTTCTTAGGCCAGCCAATCACAGCTCGTCCATTCTTTTGAGGAATGATTACGATTGGCCTGCCTGACAACTATCGATGTTATAAAACCCGGGCTGCTTTCGCGACGTGGGTCAAAATGACCCGATCAAAATGATCCGTGCGCGTGATTGGCCAAATCACAATGAAAATTCAAATTTGACCAATCACGCGCACGGATCATTTTGATCGGGTCATTTTGATCCACGTCGCGAAAGCAGCCCCGATTAAGCCTGTTCTATAATTTGTCGTGTGTCGCTGTCGGATGTCGTATCGTAAGATTGCAACCAATCATATACAAGCCTCATGAGAATGCTTTCATTGTAATTGGTTACGGTCTTACGATACGACATACGACAGCGACACACGACTGATTGTAAAACAAGCTTAAAGCCGGTTCTACAATCAAGGTATGTCGCTGTCGGATGTCTAACCAACCAATTGCAATCAAAACATTCTCATGAAGCTTGCATATGATTGGTTGGTTGGACATCCGACAGCGACATACGACTGATTGTGGAACCGGCTTAATCGGGTTTTATAACATCGGTAGTTGTCATGCAGACCAATCGTAATCGTTCCTCAGAAGAATGGACGAGCTGTGATTGGCCGGCCTAAGACCTACCGGTTGATGTTATAAAACCCGATTAACGCTGCCGTGTAAACGTAGTTTACGATTTGTTGCAACCTTAGGGTGCGTTCCCACTATACGCGTCGCGCGTCGCGTTACGACGCCGCGTCACGAGTTTAACCAATCAAGAATCTTCCATTTTATCGCGTCGGAAATGACGTCATAAAATGAAACGTTTTGATTGGATAACTCATGACGCGGCGTCGTGACGCGCGCGTGACGCGTATAGTGGGAACGCTCCCTTACAATACGACATCCAACAGCGACATACAACTTATTGTAGAACAGGCTTTATAGGGACCGTGGATGATTTTCACATGCGAGAAAGATTCGCCGCCTAGCGGCGGCGGCAATCGTAGTGCGAGGCGCTGCCGCTAGGCGGCGAATCTTTCTCGCATGTGAAAATCGTCCACGGTCCTTGTAAGAAGGGGACCTCCAGCAGAATTCTTAAACTTTTCCGCAGCTCAGTGCTGGCTCAGTGCTGTTAGCCGTGAATTTATCATTTTCATTTGAAGTATTTGTCATTGATCAACCTTTTTCTTTTAATTTCATCGACCCCCTGGATTAATAAACAATTTATAACTATTCGTGACATTAATTTTATAGCTATAGAAAACTTTAGAAAATAATATTTCAATAACATTAAATAATATTATTTATTTAATATTCTCGGGAGTGGACATATAACCATCTATGAATATTTCAGGAAGATTATTTAATATTATTTAATATTCTTGGTATATTCTTAAGGGCGTTCTATCGGTATCTTTATTTTTGGTCACGTGATATCTTTTGACGCTGAAAATGAGCATCGAGCGTCAGCGTGAAAGTACTTTTACACTATACTTTAATACTTTTCTAAAATACTGCAAATGCCATCCTTGATCAATATCTTAGAAGTGTATTAAAGTAATGCGTTATTTTATCCAAATTTATATTTATTTGCAAATGGCACGGGCGCAAATTCAGCGTGTCATTCTCGCCTCTAAAGTTTGATGTATTCTGACATTTGATGTAATTGACTCCACAAACGTCGACGATGTCGCTTTCGTCGTAATTTATTAATAATTAAAAATAATGCAATTGCATTTCTTCAATGTTGTACTACAGTAGCAATGGCCTGCTCTATATTTATTTACAAGTACGCAATTTAGCTAGCAAACCAAAGCATCGTGTTAAGCCGCAGGCTTAATTTCAGGTTTTTTATCTCCTTTATTTCAGGTTCACAATTGATCGATCTTTTCCGCTCGTTCAACGCAGATACGCAATTCCGTTTGAAGACACATGCGATGCGGAAACCAGAAAATCCAATTTGGAGGGAAAACGAACGCAGCTATGTAGATTCAAGCGGAAGTGGTTGCATTCCTGGGACGAATCGCGCATCGATAAGCAGTCTGGGACAAACAGGCCTGCTTACGTCAGCCGCGGCAGCCCGGACCGAATGGGAACGTAAAACAATAATGGCGCGATCGTTGTGCGATAACCGCGATATCAGTCGACCGCGACTTCTCCACGCTCGTGTTGACCTTACACGACCTCCTGGGTCTCGCTCGTCATCTCGTCGTCCGGGTTGACTCGACGTGCAGGTGAAATCATCGGCGACGATTATTTATGATCAACAGATCAGCCACTGATGAGATTTTGCCTATCGCTGAATTTGATAAACGTGGACCGTTACTGAATTTGGTAAACGTGGATACGTTTGTTTTGATTAGCGATCACATCCTGAAACATAACTGTATTTTCTGTAGGTTGCGAGAAAACGAAATTAATCCTTTGCACTCGTATGTTTGCCCTCAAATGTCGGAATTAAAGCCCGTTAAATATTTTAATTATTTACTTTCAGAAGATTATGTAACTGCGACGTACCAGAAATTGTAACGAAATTTTAATTCCAAAACCTAAAAATAATGGATAAAACAATGAAAATGAGCTGATAAATTAATCTAGCTTTTAGCACTCCTCTTAAGCCTGTTGTACAGTGAAAAGCACAGGCAACAGAGACAGAGAACAATACAATAGATTTTTAATCTATTCGACGAGTATCAATGTACCTGTATTGAGTACTGACACGTGTTTTCCGATAGGTTAAAAAACTATTTCCTGTTGCCTGGCATTGTAAGAGTCTTTATAGTGTTACAAATATAAACAAAAATGTGTCAAACATTTCAACCTATAATAAGTCATCTTCACGTTGCGCTAATAACAAACAATGAAAATTTGAACAATAAGTCATTATTAGAGATGTAGTGTGAACACATGTTGAAATTTGTTGCTTACAAATTTTGCAGTTTTACAGCAATTTTGTTGGATAAACTTTCTGATGAATCTTGTACTGTGGAATTTGAAATTGTGCTGATCGTCTTCAAGATTGCCGTGTTAAATTTTATCGAAATTAAAAACTGAATTGTCTGAAATGGTCTGGATAAAATTTTAAAGTCGACAATTTTGTAGACTGAATCATTTAATTTATTTAATAAAATTATTCAATAGTAATACCTACAAAATTTGTGTTGCAACAAATATCAACTTGCATTAATATTTTAAGATTTTAACAACTTATCGTTCAAATTTAAATTCATTATCAGTGCACTGAAGATGGTCTTATTAAAGGTCGAAACATATCTTTTATATTTATTTAAATATAATACATAATTAGGAAAGAGCACTAAAAACAAGCTTGATTTATATTTTATTTCTTTCAATTTAATCTATTGAATCTTAAATTATTTTTATGTCTAATAATTATGTTCATTTCTTTTTGTATAAAAGCATAAAAAGTAGATCAATAAATTTATTACAAGAGCTGATTGATACGCTGGATTCAAATTATTACAGCGCAAGAGATTACTTTTCTTTTTCAAGTTGAATTCTCTATGTTTTCCAGCATTTTTCATGTTTCTGTTCTCTTCTCCGAGTGTCCAATTATATATCAATTTCATATTAAATGTAAAGTAATCTAATACAATACAGAAAGAAATTTGCAATTAAATGGAGCAGTATTCACAGTTGTTTGCTGTAAGAAATGGCTTTTTCCTCTTACTGATTGAGACATAGTTCTTTCCTCTTTTCGAACTGATGTTTGTCGCTTTATTGCGTCATTGCATATTCTTATGTATCTTATTCTATTTAATACCATCAATGATACATCGTTATAGAGATGTATCTGTATGTTAACTTGGCTGTTTGGGTTATATATCATATGAGATATTGTATCTAATCGGTCTTAAATGCTGGTCTTTAGAGGACAAATATTCATGGTTGATTAACGCAGCAAGGCCCTTTCACAATCATCATTTGGAGCTTGTCAAATATTCTGACTTAAAAATGTCTTCTGCTGCTGTTATCTATCATTCTGATACCGCTTTATCACCTTTGTTATCTTTAAAGTTTGAATGTATTACCACTTATTGCCTTTTTTTGTTTTAATGAAATTAAACAATTCACAAATAAATTACATGAAAAAATTTGAAAGGTTTTAAATCTTCGAAAGTGAATAATAAGTTCTAAAACAATAAGTTCTTATAGACATATTTAGTAACTTTAATTTTGAATGAGAATACCTTTCTCATTCTAAATACATTTTTATAATAAATGTGCAAATAATTGACACGCATGCAGTTGCAGTGTCTATTTTTTTTTTTTTTTTCATAATTTGGAGCCAACTACAACTTCGATAATTTTTTAAGATTCCAAATATTATTTAACATTTTTTCGCAATCATCATTTTTGTTATTTTATTCTTAAGATATATTTAGAATTCTTTTTTAGAGCTTTGCTTCCTTCTCAACTTTTCCTCTCTTTAAAAATTGAATGAAACAGTAATTAATTTCATAATTTGTAGACGCGGAGGATTTCAATGGAAAAGAACCACGCCTGACAGTCCATCTGGGATTTCTCCATAAACGCCACAACAATGTTACAAGAAGTGATTCAGACACTATCGTCGCATGGAAAAGCGAAAAAGGTCGTCGGATGAGAAGTGACCCGTGCTGGCATAAAGTACATCTCACGTTTTTCGAATGAAGTCACGTTTAAATCACGTTTCGTCGGCCGATAAGCTTGAAAATTTTTTCTCGCACGAGCATGCCCCGATATGCAGGGTCACCCTATTGACCTCGACAATGGCGAAACAAAGATAAACGGAGATGTGAGTAGAGCCGATACATGTTTAAAATGATTCAGTATCGCGCCAGCGTTACAGACGGCCTTACAGACGGGGGAAAATTTTTCCACCTCTTGAGCATACGGTCGCGTCGTTAAATTATGAAATTAAAAATTAACTGAAATTAATATGCGAATACTCTGATCATTGAGAAATTTTGCGCTTTTTTTTCAATTTCAATTGCAGTTTTAAAAATAAACTTTGAATATACTTTAAATATATTTTTCGTGAAATTTGGTGGAAACGAATATTCAAGATTCGGCAGTGAATACAAATTTTCGAATCGTACTATCATGGAAGCTGTGGGAACTGTAAGTATCTCAAATTATGGATCATTTTTAGAAGCTAGATTTATGCATTGAGTTTCTCTACTATTAGGGTATATTATTTTAATTTACTTTTTCCCTAAATTATTTTTAATTAATAAAAAAATAAGTTTATTTCAAACAAAAGTTGTATGGCTCAAAAGCGGATAAATAATGTTAAAATTAATTTTCGAAAAAATTGATTTTTTTTACACATTATATATATATATATATGTGTAAAAAAAATATATATA
>VBVQ01004671.1:0-14005 GCA_011636635.1 Tetramorium simillimum | reverse complement strand
TGTATGTATACGTATGTATATATACAATATTATATATATATATATATATACATACATATACAGAGCACCTTAACACATTTCTTGTTTTATAATGTATTGCTTGTAGATAGTAAAAGAGGTATAATTATATGTAAGTTATTGTAAAATGTGAAAATAATTATAAAATGTTAGAATTATATACAAATAAAAATTTCTGTCACAAAATTTTTTTAATTATCCTCTAGTGTAGTTCACATGAATCTATAAATGTTGAATAAATCTAACTATTTACTTTTTATCTAATTAATATTTTATATTGTTTCAGCATAGAGGCACTTTGTAATTAAAATTTGCATATTATTGTTTGAAGAACTTTAAGCTAGTATCTATATTACTTTTTTATCATATTTTTTAAAGGCTTTTATTACAATTTTTAACTTATTTTTCATATATTTTTATTCAACAATGATTATTCTTTTGTTGGACATATATAATGATTTCATTTACATTTCTATAATATTCATTTGACAGAGGAACTTCTGAAATCTGAAAAGTTAAAAATGCAAAATTTTAATTCAATTAAAAAAATTACAAAAAATCACATCTTATAATTATAAATGCTAACATACCAATAAATTTTTCACGTCAAATGTTGTATCAGAAACTATTCGTGCAACTTTTGAATTCCAAATACTGAGACATTTCACCCATACAATATCTCCATTATAATCAGCAATATCTTTGTACATTTTTATACAGCACGCCTATTAATTAATAAATGATTAAAAACATTTATGCATAAAAATATATAATACTTCTTTCTACCTTGATTTTACCTGTAATGCGGGATGTTGACGTGCACTGAGGTACAATTGTGTGTTACTTAATATTTGCCATAACTCATGTTCGCGCAGTTTCAAAAGTCGCGCGATTATTCCCAATGTAGATAACAACTCGTATTGAGACTTGTAAGTTTGTGTAAATTTATAAATGTTCACTGAGCTCTTATTAATACTTTCTTTAGAAGACTCAGTCAGGAACTTGAATACAGATGGCAATACCTCTCTGTGTGAAAGATCAATTACACATACTCAGCATGTGTTAACTGTTTTTCTACAATATATTAATCAGCGAAACACGGAAGATATTTTACCGTAAAGTTCTGCTTCTGATGAAGTCATTCGATACATTAGCGAGTACATGTAAAAGTTGCCACGCATAGTTAATTACAAGAACATTTTCATCCTTAAATCTGTCGGTCAGCGGATGCCACAACTGATGGACAATAGGCAATAATTCATCCTCCCACTCGATTAGTATCGGTAAACTTTCTTGAAGCGTTTGCATTGCCATCAACGATTTTTGTACATCCTTCGAAGGTAGAAAGTGCATACAACGTTTAATAACTTCTATGATTATCTTTATATGAGTTGGCAACTTTTTGTCTTGTTTATCTGGAACATATAATAAACAATGAACAAATGAAACAATGAACAAATTTTGCAATTTGAAAATAAATTCTCATTACCTTCTGCACTGGGATCTGGGGAGTAATCCTCATTTGTCTCGTCCAGCAGCTCAGTATCTGGTATATTTGTGTCTGACTCTATCTTTTCAATGTCATCCTCAATTCTTTCATCAATCTTCTTTGCATTATAGTATTCTAACAAAGAAAGAATAATCATCTCCGAAGGATTATTTGTATCTCGCGCATCTTCTTTTCTTGTCACTTTTGTATTATCCCAGTTTATTAACGTTTTTATACACATGATAAACGTGTGAAATATCTTCAGGAACGAATAAGTATCCTTTTGATGATGAGGGTTACGTAGTTGCCTGAGTACGTCCTCTACAATTCCCTTTAGATGTGGCAAAAAATCTAATCTGCTATATTTCATGACAACTTTAATAACATCAAATACGCCAGGATTGCGATCTATTTGGCGTAATTTCATTATAATGTGATAAGAAAAGTAATCTACGTTAGCACGTAATAGATCACCGATTGTCTTATGTTGCTGTGTTTCCGCAATATTTTCAAGAGTATGTACTCCAATGTAACTAATTAAACTGTTTCCACTGCCTGAAATTACAAATTTTTGTTTGTAAAAAGATTAGAGTTCTTTTATTGTTAACAACATACCTGCTCTTTCAATAATTAAATACAAAGTTTTTAGAAGATATCTATCATAGCCGTGTTGTAAATTTTGTGCTATACAGCCTAAGCCTTCTGTTAAAAGACAACATTGTACTATATTGCTCTGTGCCTGCACCAAAGGAGTATCTTCCGTTACTTCTGTAGGCAAGTACCATATTTCCTGTGTTGTATAAAAGTCTACAATTTCCTTATATAAATATGAAGAAGGCGAATCTTTTACAGAAACTGAAACAAGGAAAATCGATTATACAAAACTACTTTAACTTTATTTTCCAAATACATGTACTATATCTATATTACTTAAGATCCAGTTAAGTAGCAAACTCAGTTCTTTCCTGTGTTGTGGTGCATCCATCATAAGTTCAAGAATAGTATCAATTAATATCCTAAGATCCCCAAATTCTCCAAGTAGCTTGCATATTGTAACAAGTTTCTCTTTACATAAGTTATTCTTAATAAACTTAAATTGTCTCCATGAATCTGATCCGTAAAAATATGCAGGATCATCTAAATCTTTCACATTTGCTGTCTGTAGAAGAGACACGTTGTTGCAATCTATGACCATGATATATACAAGAGCTAAAAGCAATCTTTGCATATGAGCCTGGGATCTCATAATATGAGGCAGTCTTTGCTTTCCAAATAATCTTAAATAACCGGCAAATTGATTCAAGTATGCCAATTGTTCTTTATCATCTGAAAAATATACACTTTGATTTTCATATTTATATTTAATAATTATATTACATTTAATAAGACTATGAAATAAAATAATTCTTAATTTTAATTCAATCTTTAAGTCAATAAAAGAAAGATCTTACCTGATCGTCTAATAATTGTGGGCAGTCTTGTAAGCAAGCTGTAAAACTTATCTTCCAATGAATCAATCAGTGATTTTGTATCATAATTTTGCATGTAATTTTCACTTAGTGCATGCAGTATATTGTGTGCTTTTTCACTAACTTCTGGGGATTCGTCTTCAGACAGCGAAATCAAGTAATCTATTAACGTCATATTATTTGGTTTCATATTCCTGCATGAATTATATATAAATTTATTTAGATATTATAAAAATACAGAAAAAAGAATATACAAAGTATATAAAAAGAATTTGTTACCTGCGGCAATTTTCAAGTATAAGACTAATACTTTCAACTAGTTCTCTCTTAACTTTGTAGTGTGAATGGCTTCTAATTTCGTCTAATAATTGTATACAAGCGCCAAGCTTAACAGCTACAGCTTCAAACCATACTTTATTTCTTGTAGCTCCTTTTAAATTATGTTCTATGTCACATTTTCCATTATGTTTCACATTATGTGATGTGTCAGTAGTACTGCAATCTTTTTTCATAAGTGCTTCTATAGATATGTCTTCTTCAGTGTCTTCTTCAGCTTTATCACGGACTACAAGAGATATGATTCTTCCCCATGCTCGAATTGCTATCTGTAATATTCAGTTATACTGTACAATTTAAAATTATTCCTCAAATAATCCCTATCTATACGAATATTTTAAAAATAGTTAAATATATGTAAGAATATATATTTAATGTCGTGTTTTACCATTGTAATTTTATGATTCTGAACTTCACCTCCCATTGCTATTTCCTGTAGTCCACTGACAATACCAGGGAAAAATGCCATAATAGTATTTGCTACTTGATCTTGCATAATAATGTCAGAATTATCTATTTTATCATCGATATAACATAAAGCCATCACTGCATTTAGTCCAGCCAATCTAACAATAATTAATTTGAATCAATATAGTTACATTTTCAGATAATATAAGACTGGAATGTTGGATGATTTATTAGAATCATCCAACTAAATCCAGGACTACAATATGATGAAATTTTTTATAAAATTAATATAATGCTGTCCTCAATATATTTCTTTTAAATGCTTACTTCACAGAATGTGACTTTTCAGTTCTTGCGATCGTTAAACATAAAAATATTCCTTGACCAAGTTTCAATACATTTTCATTGGTATAAAGCGATTCTATCACGTCGGTAACACATTGGTGGATAAGATCTCTAATACATAAAGCTACTGCAGATTTAAGCTCCTCATGAAACAAGATCACTGCAAAATTCAAATAATTAAATAATCAGACTATCGAATATAGATCGTTATAAAAGTTCTTCATACCTTGATTTGGCTGACTCTTGTCAAAAATCTGGATCAACAGAGATCCATAGATATCGAAAAAGAGTTTCAATTTTGTTATTCTGGTCTTTTGTATTACAACTCTCATCGTCCTTACTAGTTCCTCTTTCACGTTCATGCTATGTAAAAAATATATATTTTAAACATCATATATTGCTATTTACATTATTGACATGACAATGTATATTGTATACAGCCACATTTCTTTCATTATAAATTACGACATTAAAAAACGACTGCCATAAATAGTAAGGTACCTCACATTGCTTTGCAGGCTGGTGATAATGGGAAGTAAACAGTACCCGGAAAGATCTTGTATGATTTTATCAGGAATGCTTTCAACCACCTCCGCAATTTTGCTCGCGTTATCCTTACTCGGACTTTTTATCAAATTATCGCAGCACGATTTCAGCTCGAGAAAGAGCTGCATATTAAACCGCTCCATCCTTGATGCCTTAATGTTAAAATGCCACTTCTAACTGCAATAGACTCACATGTTTACAATGTACTCGCTATCGCGAAATGACGCAATATATTGGAATCTCTACAATCAATAAATAATATATTAAATCCATAGTTAGTAAATATGTATAATATCTAACATTTGCTGACTTCTTGGTTTCTTCAAGACTATTTGTTGTTCCAAATATTCATTTAATCTTTGCATTTCTCTTCACATTTTCACAGATTTCAACTTGCTTCTATGTACACTATATTTTATCTTCTTCTTTTAATAGATTTCCGACCCTTATTAAGATTACAATACGTACTTTACCTAACTTCGAAATTTGCACATGCATCCATGAACTTCGAACAAATTTTGGCCTGTTGTTTGTTCTTCGCAGGAGAGTACTTTCTGCACTTAAAACGAGATAAATATAATCAACCACAGATGTTAGGAAGAAAAAGAGAAAAGATGAAAAGTACAGAAAGTGCAGCTACGACGAACAAATATCTGCACCTGCCCTCTATTTGTTCTCTGCAGCTGCACTTCTCGCAGTTTTTCTCTTTCTCTCTCCAACGGATGGTTATATTTCTGTTTCGCTTTAAGTACAGAGAGTGCATTGCGGTGTGAGATCCTAAAGAACAGAACCTAATTTCATGTTGGTGCCGGCACTTTACAAGCCGCGTAGTTATTTAAATCAACAAAGCGCAATCATCTCGATGACACTTAAAAATGCCGATTTCGGCGCTGGACGTAAGAACAGTAAAGTTAATTACCACCACGCAAATAATATCGTCCGTATATGCCGTGGTGAAAGAGCTGATAGAGAATGCGATCGACGCCGATGCGGACAACATCGAAATTAACCTCGTATGTAACAGCTAGTATAGTATAATAAATTCCTAATAAACAATGTTAATCAATGTCAATTAATATGTTTCGGATAAAAAAACCTATCCAGACAGCGAAATATATAATGAATTTGTCATTTTATTAACATTTAAATGGAATATATCATATGAATGATTACAAAACAATGTAGATTCTTCTCAGTTCCTGCCATTATATTCTGTTAACAGATTTTATTGTAAATCTGCCGACATTCTATCGATAAAATTTATAGCAGACACTTTCCAAATCTGTTCTCGATAGATTTGGCTATCCGAGTTTACATACCTGCATGGTATTTTTTTTTAAGGCAGCTCATCACATTCATGTGTCTTTTCTTTTCCCTCAGGTAGATAATGGCACATCCTTAATAGAAGTGAAGGACAATGGTTACGGTGTGTCTAAGGAAGATGCCCCGTACATGGGATTATCTTCCCACACATCTAAAATATCAAATTTTGAAGATCTAGGTTGTATTTGTATATTTTAAGCTAAATTTTTTTTAAAATTACAGCATAGAATAGCATTACAATTCTTATAAGCGAATTCTTATATATTTTTTCTTATTGCAGATGCATTGCAAACATTTGGATTTAGAGGTGAGGCACTTAGCGCACTGTGCGCAGTAGCAGAGGTTACCATTATAACAAAAACAAGAGACGATAATGTTGGAACTTCATATGTAATGAATTATGATGGACAAATTATGAATTGTGAATCTTGCCATAGAAGCGTCGGTAAGGATATCTTCTTAATTCTTAAAATTTTTAAAAATGTATAATATATGTGTGATTATTTTTTTATGTGTGACTTATATTTCTATGTACATATTCTAAAAAGACATTATTATATATTAGGAACTACGGTACAAGTAAAAAATTTATTTAAGCAAGTGCCTGTGAGAAGACAAATAATTACTAATATGAGAAAAGCTAATCAGACTATCAAATTATTGAAGACATTGATTCAATGCTTTGGAATATGTAAACCAAACGTACGAATTCAATTCAGAGTGAATAATAACGTTATGTTTACAAAGCCGAGTCTAAATAATATCAAAGAAGCTGTAAATCATGTACTTGGCAGAAAAATTATGTCTAACATGGAATGGATTGAGTTTAAGGATACAGAAGTAGGTATATCATTGGAATTGTTCGAAAAATTGTCAGTATGCATCTAACAATAAGAGAGATGTTAACAGTTAACTTTTCTATAATTTGTCTTGATAATTTTTCAGCTTACGCTACAATTAATGTTACCTTCAAAAAGGGTACAGGATTTAACAGAAATTTCTCATCCTGATTTACACTACATTTTTGTAAATAATAGGCCTATTAAGCACAAGGATCTTGAAAAGGTATATATGGATATTATTAAATTCAGAAGTAAAAACTGAATTTTTCTTTTACAAATCTCATTATAAATAAATACAAATATGATTTTTATAAAATCTATAATAAAAATATATTTTTTTTAAATATATAGCTAGTAAACAGTCTGATATTAGAACATTTTGAACAAGAGTCATATAGAAAGAAAGTGGTATTTCTTGTGTACCTTACTTTAAGGCCAATGGATATTGATGTCAATCTAGAACCAAATAAAGATGCACTTCTTTTCAAAGATCAGGTAAGATTAGAAATTTAAGTAATACAGCATTTAATATTTAATAAAGACAGTTTCAAAGTTATTAAAATAGTTCTGTAAATTACTATATAAAACATGTCAAATATTATTAGTCTATTTCAAAATTTTAACAAATGTAAAATGCAAAATATATGTAAATGTTACAAATTGTACGATTAACTGTACGATTAATTATATGATTATTATAGAATAAAGTCCTTAATGCTGTAGATAAATGCATAAGGAAATTTTACGGACTTAAAGCTGCGGAAGTCATTGAACAAAATGTGTCTAACAACATGTCTAACACATCTGTCTGTTATGAAGATTATACACCTAATTTGAATGAAAATGTGGCTGACATCGAATTGCCTGTATGTAAAAAACGAAAAATACAAACAAAAAATACTGAAGAGAGAATAATTCAAGAAGATATTCTTAATGAGAAGCCAATACTTAATAACGGAAATAGATATGAAAAATCTCAAGATGAACAACATAATGATGATCAAATTCATGATAAGAAGCATTACGAAGATGCATTAGCTCTAACAACTCACATACAACCACCGAATTTGAGTGATTCTGATTCAAACGATTCCTGTCCTATCAATAATAATAAATTGTTAGTATATAGTATGTGATACATAAATTTTGAAATATTCTTGATTTTTCATATATATTCATATATATATCAATATCAATATTCACATGTATTCATAAGTATATCAATGTTTTAATTGCAATTCAAGAACTACGGATAATTTATATAAATACTCATAATATGAATTACAGAGCAGAAGAAAATCTAACTTTAAGTCAATTACCTGTAAGTCAATTACCTGTAGTAGATCTCGGTGAGGATTTTGACTTCATAGAAAAAATTGATAATTGTAATATTTCCATAAATAAAAACGACAATAAAGTAGAGATCCAAGAAAAAAAGGAAGTTACATTAGAAGCCTGGAGCAAAGGACATGTAAATGGACTTAAGGTGAAATTCTAATAATTTTAGAACATGTATAAATTTTCTTTAATTTAATTTCATTATAGAATTATGATACGATTAATACCATTATCAAATACGACAGGGTGGTACGGATATAAAATCGTATATTGCCATTGGAAAAAAATCAGATGATAACTTAAATAATAAGACTGATGAAATACTAGAATTAGATAGAACATGCGTTGATCATAAAGACCTTAAATTTCTAAAACATGTTAGATTACAAGGTATGTCTAATTGTGTATGTATCATTACCCAAATTCTTTATATAACAGTTATTATATGTGCATAAGAATACATATAATAAAATATAAAATCTATAAATTATAAAACATTTAAAATTACAATATTAATAACTATTTTGCATTTAGTTGCAAAGGAAAATTCTACGTTAACAGCAGCTCAAACTGCAAAAAAGATTACTGATTTCTGGAAGCAATTGTCATCTGAAGAGCGTGGTTATTATCGTGATATCACACGGCAAGAAAAAGAAGAAAACCATCAGAGGCAGAAAAAAGCCGAGGAAATAGTACTTGTAAATAAAGTGGGATCGGAAAAAAATCAAAGCAGACTCTTACAGCTATTTGAAAAGATGAAAAATACGAAAAACGAGAAGAGAGAAAAATTAAATATGAGGACGATAGTACCTTGGATCATTGACAGAACTAAGATAATCACAAGGTTGAACCATAAACGATAACAGAAGATAGCTTATCATATATTTTATATACTAACATGCTCTATGAATTAATTACAGGTCAAGTATTGATAATGAGCATATAATAGGTCGATTGACATCCAATTTGTGGATTGCTACAATTTGCGAACAGATATGGATTGTAAATATTACTGATCTGATCAAGGGTTTGAAAGTTACCGATATCGATGCAGATAAGGTACTTATTATTAAATATTTATCATTTTTTACGAAAATTATACTGTACAAACATATATAAAATGTTTTCTCTGTTGCTTTTTCCTCCATTTCTCTTATTATTATTAGCACTATTGCAGATTGACGCCAAAAGGATTGAACGTCTTCTCAAACAATGGTTAGTAGAGCGAGATGATATGTCAGTGATGCATTCTATATACGAATTCGTGAAAAAAGTGTAGATATTTGTATTAGTACTACGATTCATGTAAGATATTTTTTAAACGTTATTTTACAAGTAATTTTATAACATTACATTTTATGTACAATATGTTTAATGTGTAAAATTTGAAATTATATTTCAAGCAAACATATGATCTGTATAATCTTGCACAGTTGTACACACAACAGATAATAAAATATGTACAAATAACGAATAAACTGAAAAATTACAAAAATATTGTTTACATGAACACTACGTGACGAATATGTGCCATAAGTATAACATACATACATTATAAGCTTATGTACAAATTCTGTGTTGATTTATTTATATGTATCATTTTGTTACTTTATATTATTCTTTTACATATTATTACATTATTATTCCATATTATATTTCTTTAGATTATTATGCCATAAGAAATAAAAAGATATTTCTTTATTTTGAAGCACTGCGACACTATTTTAACTGCAGCGTAATTGAAAAGAAATAACGTAACTTCTAAAGCGCAACGTGCTTATAACACAATGTCATTATGTCATTTTCCCAAAAAATGAATCTTGGAAACATAATATTATTATACATTATTAAATGATTTTAGAATTTGATACTCTTTATCCTTTTTATTCTTACAAAATTCTTTAATTTTGCAAAAATAATGGGTGCAAGTGAGGGTAAATTTACAAAATTAGACATTTTCGAAAAATACACGAATACATCATTGTAAAGAATATAAATATAAAATACCATAAAATTCATATATAAAACATTTTCTCATACTTTATACTTTCGGAAATATTCACTAAAAATGAAAAAATCTATTATTTTCGAAGATTTTTTTCAATCCTAAAAACCTTGAGATAAACAGCTAAAAAAATAGGTTTATATCTTTTGGTATTCTACAACATATTCAATGCCCATCAAAATCAGTGATGAATATTTCCGATGGTTCTCTTATGAGATCCAATCATTGCAGCTACTCTCGTAGACTTGTATAAAGATAGACGGTAGGCCTCAGTGTACATGAATCTGATTGTAAGATTGAGACACGACTGTCTCTTGATAATTTTATTTTGTTAACGACATCCTCGAGAAATAAATTCATAAATATATAAGTGGAACTTTAGACTCTTTATCGACCATACCGAAGAGCAAAGTGGTGGTGAATATGAGAAAGAAAAAGGGAAGAAAAAATACGTATATTACAAAAAAAATTTACATCAAAGAAATTAATAATTATTGTTATTAGTAGAAATATCGAAGAGCAGAGAACGGAATGAGAGTGCATGAAAGGCTGAAAGATACGGAAAGAGACGAAAAAAAAACAAGAGAGAGAAAGAATCAGAGTAAACATGTGTAAAAAGAAAAAAGTATGTAAGAGAGTACAAGAGAGCATACGTTCGCGCGTATATATACATAATACTAAATATAAATTATATAAATATATAAATAAATTTAATGTTATTTTTTAATATAAGCATTTTTTTATGAAACATTGAGAATCATCGCGAAGTAATCACACGATGATCCACGGGAAGGTTAACGACAATATTCAAATATATAGGTTCGTGTGTTTAATAATTGGACATCTCCGTTACAAAACGTTTTTGTTTGATCGTTTGCTATCGGAAACGTGCATCGATGCTGTAAGTAGTGTTTATTATAAATATTATGGTCACTCGAATATTTCGCTAGGCTCACTGTACGTGGTAACATGTAATAAACCGATAAATAAAAAGCTTATATGCTTAATGTAAGTTTGCTTTTTGCAATAATTCATCATGTTAATAATTCTCATCGTACATCATACGATAAATAACATTTATTTATGCTGATTAAAACAAGAAATTGAACTAATTCAATTTTTCTACACATACATCATTAATTTAATTCGCTAAAAAAATCCAAGTGTTAATTGTGTTAAAAATATCTAAGTATAAAATTAATTGTACAATTGAACTATAATGAAGATGTAATTCAACTTTTCAAAATCTCACAATTCACATTCACAAAATGATAACAATAAATTTAAACGAGTTCTAACAACATTTAAATCCATGAATATCTTTCTTTTTTTTCATATCTTTTATTTTCGTTTGTTTACATTTTAATTTCTATTTTACTTAACCATTAAGAAACCTTGTACATTTACGACAAATTTATCGAAATTATCTTTGAACTTCAATCTTTGAGGACGGTTATTTAAATCTACATTGAAGTTCACATCCGCAGTAAGCGCAGTGAACGCATTCGCTAACCTTTGTGCTACATGGGGATCTGTTTGAGTGGCTATAATATTTTGTATAAGTTGCTGATATTGTTCTTGATAGCAATATATAAGATGATAAAGAGGTATACTGGCATTCGAGATCAGATCTGAATCCATTTGATGTGACAAAATGAGACTTATCAGCAACTGAAAGGAAAAATTCAATATTTGAAAATTTATTTTTATTGTATCCTAATATTACGTGTACAATCTTAAAAACTTACGTTCAAAAAGGGTGCCATTATGTCTTTGCGCGGCTGTCCTTGTGTAACTTCTCTCTGAATGTGCTTTGTCAAGACTTGGATTATATCACAGCAAAGACTAGCTACTTCATTGCCAAATGAATATAAACCTAATTCTACTGACGCTAAAAGCTGCTGCAGCAGTTTAAGAGATAGGCCGCAAACTTTCTCAGGACATAGATCGCATACAAATGCTATCATTTTGAAATACCTAAAAAGGTGAATATTTAAAAATATGCAAATATGCAAATATGACGACAGAAATATTATAATACGTGAATTAACTCAAAAATTCTTTAAATATATTTATCATTAGCAAAAATTTGAAAATTTCAAACTATATGCACATACAACTTATTTTGCTGTATTTCAATAATTTAATTTAATACATTGTTAAAATCAAATGCAATCTCTTATCTATTATATTAAATTGTTTAAACATTTACTTACTGCAAGCAAAGCGACGGAAATTTTAATAAATTCATTGTCATCATAGGCATAATTATATTTAAGCCGTATAAGAAAACATCAGTAGATGGAGGAACAGGTTCGGCGGTTGATGCTGCAGATGCAAGTTGACTGGTTGGCTGATTTCCCTCGTGGTTTAAATTAAATATGTCTTTAATTAATAAATTAGTTAATAATCGCATGAGTAACAGAATATCCTGATAACTGTCCTCCTCCGCGGTCGAATCTATGGTAAGCCGATGACTATTACAGCGAGCATATGTTTGCATCACTTGCATACAAGTTTCATACACACGCATACTATCAGCCTAAAATAATGCAATAAAACAATATATTAGGATTAAGATTACTATCAAAATGCCAGAATTAACTGCGAGAGCTTGTATAACGAATAACAACTTACCTCTAATAAGAAAAATAGAATTTTTGTATATTCATTGAATAGCTCTAATATCAGCTGCACTATATCTTGATAATTATGATACAAGGATAATATTTTTGGAAGTTCGGCTAATATAGGAAAAGTATGTTGATACACGGGTGCTACTATTGGACTCTCAGCACCTTGCACCACACCTAGTTAAATAAAATAATTATACACATAAAGTTTTATATTAATAAGTTTTATGTACTACATAAAGTTTTATATTAGACAAAATATACGCATTGTCGATCGTAAAAGTTTAAATAAATATTTAATATATTACCTATACAGGATTCTAATATATCTATGATTTGAACTTTAATCCGTTCTTCATGATAGGATGTCAAGAAATTATCACTAGAAATTAATTGTGCGAATCGATTCTGCAAGGATTCCAGCGTTCGTGACCAGTAATACTCCTCAGTATTTTGTACTACGCTACCAGCATGAACCACAGCGCGCATTAAACCTCTTTTGATAATCTGCGGGAAATCATACTGCTCCTTCATAGCCAATTCAATAATACAAGTAAACTGTTCAGACTTCGACAAGCAGGAGGCTCTGAAAAATTAATATATTTAAATCTTAAATCGTTTCAATGAAAATATTCTCACAACGATTACTTTAACGCGTTAAATTTCGTGTGATATGCAATAAATGCCTTTATATCTTTTTACTGTATTTATGTAATATATAGTACTTTATGTGAACATAATTAAATTACAAAGGAATAAGAATCGCGAATTATAAGATCGTAAAGACCATTTACTTTGTTAAAGCAATCGTAAACGTAATACATTTATTAAATACACGATAATTTGTCTAGGGCACGAATATTTATTTTTCTGAATTGTATATTAAATCAAAATAGAGAGAGTGGCACGTTGGAAACAAAATGAATGATTTTGAAAATAAAGACATAAGGATTAGAGAATTAGAAAAAAGATTTAATGTTGAAATGAAAAGCGAGATAGATTATGATAACCCCTTTTAAAACTGGAAAGCACAGAATACATAATAATCTAATTAAAGAAAACCTTTGATGCCTAAACAGATTAATATAAAAAAATGTATATTTTCGGATATAAAATTTCTCTTTAAGTATGCGATATGTAAAATACGAAGTATTCATAAGATTTGTACATTTCATGAAAATAACATATCATTGATTAAATTTAGGAAGTACTGTTCTATTATCACAAATTAAACTCGAATGACACGATTATAT
>VBVQ01004670.1:1396-14034 GCA_011636635.1 Tetramorium simillimum | reverse complement strand
ACAACCGAGTTTTCGTCTGGTTCCCAGGGAACAGAAAATTTCGGTTGCCAGAACCGAAATTCGGTTGCACGAACGGAATATTTTTTTCCGTGTATATCTTCTAATACTGTTAAAGTAACTATACGGCATAGATATTTAAATTTATAGATTTATTTCTATTTATACGTTTATTAATATCCGAATTTTATTTATTAATTGACATTTTTTTTTTATATGGTATATTTTCGTCGAAACCAATCATCTCGTTATTTCATTTTTTGTACCTTTTACTCATTTCACCGCTTCGGTTGATACGTTTTCAGAATCAAAGAAAGTTTCACTATTCTTTCCTGTTTTTCTCCTTTTTGCCTGGGGATAACCCGATCTGTCGCAGTGGGACACTGGTTCGTGGTTAACTCGCCGCTACCCAGGAGTATCGACTACTCTTGAGTGGCGGCGGATCACGTCGGTGACTTTATCGGGGCGCGTTAAACAGACCGTACGTCCTATCACGTGTTAACCACCATGCTGATTCAATCGAATTAACTGCAGGACGATTCCCCGCTGCGAATGTAACGGCCATTTCGAGACTCAGCACATTTCAACGTCATTCTCTTTTTAGCTTTTTATATTATTTGATATTAAAAAAATCGTTATTTTTATAATTTTGATATTAACTCAAAGAATAGCATTTTTGTGATATATATTACATATTATTTTATAATTAATTTTAAACAACATAGTTCTTCGTTAAAAGATACTTCAGTATCAAATTGTATCATTTTGCCGTTGCCTTGTCTCTCCAAATATGTATATAATTAAATCTTTATAAAATACGAACGAATATTTCGTTCCCATTCATCTTCATTCATTGTCTCGGTTCCGGAGTGCAAGTCGTACGATATATAATTTTCGATTTACGTCGCGCATTGTCGTTCGGTATTTCCGATTCGTACATTACGTTTTGTCGCCGTCGTCGTCGCGAAAAAAAGCACGAGAAAAGCAGCAGCGGACTCGAGTAATAGGCCCTCTAATGGAAACGTGTTTTTTGCCGGGACAGTTGAGCGGCCGTCTTCGCCTGGGTGTTCGACGTTGCCTCTCATTGCAGTGATTAGCAACGCGGCGTCGTCGGACGCCGTGACGATATAAAGTACCATCAGCTGTTCCCAAAGGAAGAGCCATGCGTGTCTTATGTGCACACGTTGCGCGCCATTTACTCGCGCGTGCCCGCTTCGCGGAGCCCATATGCATTGAACTAATGAGCGTAATGCCCGCAGTCTCTTTTTACTGATTTGAGCACCATTATCGATTCCACTGCAAGTGCCCCAATTAACATGGAAATGCGTTCGATCGATCCGCTAAATCTTCGTCCGTTCATTCCCGCGTGCATTCGTCTTATGTGGCTTCGAACCGGACTCTTCGAATGCCGTCCTAATGATCGCCTAATGATGCGCGGTAATAAAGTTTAACTTGGCTTCACTGATGCTGAGATGATTCCAGCGGGGTTTGTTTGCGTAAACGGTGTTTCGTGCCACTTTTCCAGCTGAGAAGGAGAAAACGTTTTTATCGCATAAACATATTTAGAGTAGATTAATTTTTTTATTAATAAGATATTAAACGAGATATTTAAAAAATATATTTTTAAATATTTTTAGTTTTATTGATTTAAATGTAACTGAGTGCTTTAAGAAATTTTAAAATACGTAGAATATAATAGATGACTATAAATATCAGTAAATCCAATAA
The DNA here is from genome assembly GCA_011636635.1 of Tetramorium simillimum. Lineage (NCBI taxonomy): Eukaryota > Metazoa > Arthropoda > Insecta > Hymenoptera > Formicidae > Tetramorium > Tetramorium simillimum. The sequence goes on along the minus strand of VBVQ01004670.1, from coordinate 12,309 downwards.
ATTTGGATCGATCAATAATTGAATACTGAAAATCAAAGATTTTTTAGAATTTTTAAAAAGTAAAATGCAACATCTTTAGTAAGACTTTTAATGGATTTGTAGGAATGACGGATCAGTCAGTTGGGCTTGTGAATCAGCGGACTCAATTCACTATAGACATTTATGTATATCTACATTGCACACATTCATACATCATACACATTCATAAATATGAGCTTTTGAGTGTTAATATAGTGAATAATCGAAGAAATGTAGAAGCAAAAGATAACATAGGAGGAAGAAAAAGAATAAGAATAGGAACAAGACTCATACATATGTTTGATCTAGATCGAGCCGAACAGCGCAAGATAAAGTTCATTTTTACATTTTTACTCTGAAAATATAAACTTTCACAACACAAAGGCATAAATTAAAGTTTCGCTTCTTGAGATGCATATCGGAGTGCTCTTTCCGAGATTGATAGGATATCTACATTCTAATTTCTTTTTTTCTCTCTCTTTCTCTTTGACTTCTTCTCTCGCTGCTAGCATTATCATTGTTGTCTATCGTCGCCAACAAACAGCAAATCGCCGAGGGCTGCTGGCTGGCAGGCTCGCGAATGGTAAGACAAGGCAAAGCAACGGCAAGGCGATGCAAGCTGTGGCAGAGTATCGCGGAGATATGCCCTGTCTGCCTGCGGGTGCAACGACCCGTCTGACCTTTGTCCGGCCTGTACTTCGGTCTGGCCCTGCCGGTACCAACGAGACGCCCGATCTACCGACTCGCAACGCGGCCCAGCTTGCCCCGCTTCGAACTCGGGCTTGTAGTCGAATTCGCGATCGGTTTTCTATTGGAATTGGATGTGACAAAACAAACTCAGGAATTTAGCATTGTAACATATAGTATTTCAATAGGGAATGTTTTCGTGTGAATTATATCTAGAAATAGAAAATCTGATCTATAAATAGAAAAAGTTTTGCAATTGATTATGCGTACATATTTATGTCTTGGTTAACTTGATACTGGAAGAAGTATTGGTTGGGAGATTAAAATAGGGGGGTGATTAAATTGAAAAGAAAAGCTTTTTTTAGCTTATTTATTAACTAAATATTTCTGATAAAGAAAAGTGGAGAAATAAATTTATTCTCTCTCTCTCTCTCTCTCTCTCTCTCTCTCTCTCTCTCTCAAAATAAATCAGAATAAAATATTTTATCGACAAAGTTTAAAATGCATGTATAGAATTGTTTTAAGAGACCTCTAATTCATTCTATTGTTAATAAAGGTTTAAAGTATGATAAAAATTATAGTATGCCAACAAACATTAACACAAAAATATAATTTATTTTTTAAACTACAGCATTTTTGTTAATAATATAATGGCTGCGAAAAACATGTGCTTGTGATAACATATGATATTACGAAAGCTATATTAATTGATTTATTTTGAGACTCATAGTTGCAATTTGTGGTCGTGAAGACATTACGCGAATCCCACGAAGCCGAGACGCACGCGATAATTCCTCGGCTATTCGGAATTCCTCAGCTGGAAAAACGTGTCAATGACTCCGCACGAGATCCGGGAACATAAAAAGAGGCGCAATAAAAGGGCGTAATCTTGTTGTCGCCGGGAATGAAATTATTTTTAACTGTAATTCAGTTCCCACATATACACTTGAAGAGAACGAGAGACGCGTTCGCGTCCCTGAAGAGACCGGGCCACCTTTCGAGGCGAACTTTAATGACGCAATAAAAATCTGGAGGTCGTTAGGTGGAGCGGCCAGGTTCTACATTTTTTCCGGTACGATGACCGCGCATGCGATTGTTCCAAAATTGTCGTGACTAATATGAGAGATGGAGGAAACTCATCCACGAGGTGTGATCGATCACTTGGTTAATTAGAAATCATCTCATTTTCACGAGCTGAATAATGAGGTTGTCAAACTTTTTTTTTATCACTTTTGCGAGATGCTCATTTTGTACTAAACGATAATTGCTGGAGAGGAGAAAGTTAGATAAACCTTTTTTTTTACAAAATTTCTTACACTTTCTTTTTATTTTATTGCTTATAAAATATTAAATAATTAATTGCTTTGTCATTTATCGGGTCTTGAGATGCTAAATACATTGAAATAATCTTGTAGATTTTTTCACGAAAATTTTGTAACTTCTTATCTAAATGAGGTAATCAAGTTATATTACACGGCGACATTTTCTTGACTCCGTTAAGCGATGCGTTATACGAAGGTAACTACAAGAGCGATTTAGCAGATGGCGGTGCGCAGGTGACGTTGCGTTAAGTTACTCTTAAGATCATGGCTAAATAATTATTGCTGGCGGGAGGATGGATCTTCTCGCCTAATTTGATGACGAAGATTCACCTGTCTGACATAGGACTTACCATGTGGAAGTTGTTTACGGGGATTACTTGCCTAATCAACAAAATTGCAATTGCGAAATAGAAACAATGCACTGAGTAAATTACAATTTTTTTCCAAATAGCATAAAATAACAAAATGAGATAAATATAATAAAAAATATATTTAAAACATATTAAATACTTTTTTAAATAATTCTATAATAAAATAACAGTTAATAATAAAAGATTATATCGATCGTAAAAATAATTTGAAGTGTGAGAAGTTTTATTACTTAATTTATTATTTTCAAAATCGATGAGTTTAATCAGATTTTGCTTATTCTATAATATTTTTAATTATTTATGCTATACATATACATATATACAAATATAAAAGTTACGATGAAAATATTCTCGATATTGAAAATATTAATTAATTAGCAATTTATGAACGCGTCTTTGTTCTACCGTGCTTCGCTTAGATAAGGATCGCATTCGGTATCGTCTTGCTAACAGCGGGTTCGCGTGTAAATTCCTTTGCCTCTTTTTGCTAGATAACGAGACGAACTTTCCGCGATAAAAGCACTTTCTTGCGGCAAGCATCGTCGCGATATTACTTTTTACGGGTACGTCGGGTGTTGTTAGACGACACTCTCTAGGGATGCATTTATCTTACAGGATCCTTAGGTACCTCGTGTATCTTGGTGCCGTTGGTACCAAAAGTAGAATGAAACTTTGCAGTGGTTATGTTACTCTGTTATTCATCGATACGAGATGATATTCGACGGTCACTTTCTTCTATGTCTTTGGTCTTGTGGTGTACTGAGTATCCAATAACATGTCATTAAGATCATTAGGAGATATTAAGATGTGATGTAATTTCTCATCTTTCCTCTAATGAGTGTTACGAAATAAGTTTACAGGAAGTATGTATTTCGAAATGAAAATATCTATAAGAAAATATATAAAACTATTGTATTTATACAATTATTACAGTCATAGTACATAAAAATTTGCACTGAAAAATTGCAATATTTACAAATGGTGTTTTTTAAATATTCAATTATAAAAATTTTATTTAATTTTTATCATATAATTTAGATGATTTTCTGATATGTGGTAAAATGTGATAAAAAAATGAAAAATTAGGTTAAATCTCAAACATAGTAATTTAAAAAGAGAAAGTATTTTATTTTGATATAATTTCAAATAATAAGCGTAAATCAAATTGTGGTTAGACAATAGATTGTAATTTTGGATTGCAAATGTATGATATGAGACGAGGACTAACCTTCTGTGTAACGTTGGAAATTACAATTTCGTATTATCGAAAAATTCGAATATATTAATTTACGATATTTGTTAAATATTATCATGCGTTAAAATCAAAATGCGACAATCAAAAATTGACCAGAGGACATTTTTATGTGACTAATAAAATTTAACTAAAAAGTGTCTCATGTGGCGTGCGAACACTTTAAGCCCGGTGAATTACGGAAGCGGTTAAAGCGTGGTCTCTCTCAAGACGATGTCGCTATCATACCGCGGTAGTGTGACCAAACGTAATATCACGCTCTTCCACGAGAGTCAAGGCTCGACGTCACGCCTATCCGCTCTCGAAATCTCGCACCAAACAGTTTTTCTGCTGCGTTACAATGAGTTTATCACCGCGAACACGCCTGAACGATCCGTAGCCGCGCTTTTTGAACCTTTCATGCCTAATGGGTCGTACATTTTACTTCATAAAAACGATATACCGATCAGCATTTTCCCAATAATGAAGAATTAACGATTATTCTAAAATTATAAAATATAAAATAAATTTACACGTATATTTTATCGTTTGCCTGAAATATATAGTCATCAAATTTAATCCTACAATGAAATATATAAAGATAAATATATTTTTAATAATTACAATTAGATGATTTGAGTAATTAATTATAGACGTGAAAGATTCAAATAATAGACACAAACACGTTCGATCACGGATAGTATTATTTTCTCATATCTTATTTGAAATTCCTGAAGAGATCTGGACAACAAGATTTATAACTGTGTAAAAATTCCACGTTCGAGAAAATAACTCGCGATGTTCGCGAATCACCAATCGTTTGTCGATGTTTCTTGGTACGAACGAGTCGAGAACAAACGGCAGGTCGCTCGTTACCGCTTCTGCTGATCGTTTTATGTGATTTTTACGATAGCCACGCACGTGTCGCGCAAACCACACTTCCGTGCGATCTCGTCGACAATTCTCGCGGCGTGTATGTGTTCGCGGTTCCCGTCGTCGGCGGCGATTTAAGAGCGCTACCGCGCGGTAGCGCGCTGGGCTACTTTGTGGTTACGCGATTACGGCCGACTTCATTCTCGCGGTGCGTAAACGACCGCACGAAAAATGCAGACCGCGACCGATATTTGCGGTGTATCCCATCACCGGTAGAGCTGCCCCAAAGTATCAAATTTTATTTAAAGAGAATAATACCATTCAATATTTTGAAGGTAAAAACGAAGAGAAATGAAGATTCTATTAAAAATTTGAGCAAAAGAATACACATATATTATATATATCACATATATCATATATCGATCCTTTTTAGTATCTAATAAATTACAGCCAAAAATATAATTTAAATTAATTAGAATTTATAAAAATGAATGATTTTCTATGGAAGTCTGTTATTAGAAGAGATTAAATTTAGAGATTTTTAGAATAATTCTAAATTTTATTATTATGATGATGTTATATTTTACAATGCTAATAGAATCTAGAACGTTACATTTGTAAGCTCCACAAAAAAGCAGTCGTTGGAAAATAGTATCACGCGCTTCTTTATCGAGACGATTGTGTTGTGTGTACATATATACATAATGTGCATATGTAACAATCATGCGAAGGCTCGACAACTTCGTCCTTCTGTCCTTAAAACACGGCAGCATACGGATGCTCGGGCGCGAGCAGAAGGGAGAGATAAAGGGATACGGAAGTCGAGAAGTTCCTAGGGCTGACGAGGGTGACGAGGGAGAATGCGAGATCGATGAATCGTGGAAGGAAATGGAATCTCCGAGGTGGATCATATTCCTTCTTCCCGCTTCGATCTTACGAGCTGCTCGTGGAACGGCTAATTAATGACGCGCCGGTCTGTAGTTTACAGGGGTGTGAAGATTAATTTGTTTGTTGGTTGGTGCTTCCTCCGCATATGAAACAGTTGATCATCTGATTGATCTTCGCTATAACGTTATAACTGGCTACGTACGAAGATCGGTGATCTTTGCGATTTATCGTAGTATAACGTGTAGTGTTAATGTTTTTCATAATCTTCGTATAATGACGTGCTTGACGTCGATAGTTACCTGAAAATTAATTATCTACTTGTAATCAGAAATATTCGTATCTTGTGTGTCTCTGATCTAAAATATTGAAGTATATAAGTCGTAATTTGATTATTTGAATTTTTAATATGCAACTTATCGAAACTAATCAAACAATAAATTTAATTCAAGATTTTTTTTTATCAGTTTAAGATTAGTCATTTGTATTACAATTTTTTAATTAAAATTTTTTAATTATTATGCTTTCAATATATATAATTATGATGGATTTTTTAAATTAAATAATAAACAAAATAAAACTTGCTTTAACAACAGAAAAGAAAAAAATATGCATATGTGACGAATAATGACAATAAAATTTGAAATAGATACTTTTACAGATATTTTACAAAATGTCTGCACTAAATGTCGGCATAAAATTTTATTTTACGATAGCAATTAGGAATTAAAATGGACGAATTCAGGAATATCGAATTTGTTGAAGCCTAGCTACCCTACCCTATTACCGCGTTTCAGAAACTAAATCCCGTGTGGTAGAAATCTCGAGCAATCTGATCCTGGGCTCGTATGTAGAGCCTGGATAGTTTGAAATGTATAATAGCGCGGGGCAGCATCGAAACTAACGTGCGTTACGGGATAACCCTCGAGGATCCCGGCGGAAGGCGAGCAAAAACGAAGGAGCCCGGAGGTAGGTAGGCCCTTGTCCGCGTGATTAGAAAGGGATTCCTGGGTTCACTCGGTTCCTGGCCGCATTCTTACGTAGCCGTAGCGATAATCGATTGGCCACGAGTCGTCATGGAGGCGAAGGAAATCGATGACCTTCGGGCAGCAGAATCCGCGGCCGCTTCTTTTCCACGTTTACGATCGTTCCTCGTTACCTATGTTTTCCGTACGCTATTAATTCGATGGCGTGACCGCCTCGACGATATAAACTTATTTATACCATGTAGTTTAATGAAAATATCGATGGAGAGTTATACCGTTACCTTTAGCCGAAGATACAATCCGTTATAGTAACTTGATGCAAAAGAAAAACGACTTTAGTGGTCAAGATTAGTTAATGCTTCCTAACTCTCAGATTCGAATGCAGTTAGTTAATCAGACGTTAATGAGATGTTTTATACTTTTATAGATCTCTTATTTTATTTTATAATAAAATTGTAAATAAGAAACGTTACTGAATATTTGACATTATTTCATTATTATGAGAATATTTATTTAGTCCTTATAAATATGAGAGTAATTTTTTACAGATATGTTTTGCTTTACTAAATTATTTGCTTATTTTTAGCAAGACATTTATGTAAGCAATAAAATAAATAAAACAAATTTGAATTAAAAAGTTTTAGAACAAAACATAAACGAGAAATCAGAAGAAAATTAATTATTTTTTTTACTGTAAAATGAGAAGTTACAAAATGTAACAAGAATTTCTTCTAAAATATAATTTTAAAGATTCGGGGGAATGTGTACGGTCTATTCCGTCTATAAAGGCTAAAGGTTGAATAGAAATTGTCCTCGGCGCGACATTAAATTGCTCACGCGGTCGGTGAACCGGAATGAGTTTGACTTGGCCGTTCCGAGGGAGATCATGTACCTGGTGACGACTGAATGTCACCAGTGACATGACAAAGAGGTGGAAGACGGACGGTATCGCGGCGTACGGCGCGACGGCGCGCAGTGATTATTCCTCGTTTTGCCACGCAGCGAGCGGTCCGTGTAGATCGTGCGATCTACGTGGATCATATACGATCGTCCGCGCGCGTACGAAGAGTGGAGAGCCGGCGCCGCTAATGATCGTAATGGGCACGTTGCGCCGTACGTATGAGACGAGGAGGTCGTGCTCGCTTCTTCGTTGGTGCTCGCTCGTAGCAGCCGAGAATGGAACAAGGTAATGGCGATATTAATGGTGGTACCCCGTGGGCTAGCCGCGATATTGCCGCGCTGATAGCGCGCGAAAGAATCGCGCCTAATGCTCCAAGATTGCCGTTTCATCGATATAGTCGCGAACTCTAAATGCCGAGGTCGCATATGAAATCTTTCATCGAACTTTTCGCGCGCGAGCCATTTTCCGCGTTTTCTCTCGAAACCTCGTCCTTCATTCATTCATTGATCATACTCATCATGATAATAGGATGGCGATCTAACTGCTGATTGCTGAAGCTAAACTAATCTTTCCTGCATAAACTTGTTATACATGATCAGGAAGTTTTCGAGATCTTTAGATGCTATTAAATTAGTATAATAATTATACGCACATATTTAATTTAGGAAAATGAAATTTTTTATTTATCTTCAATAATAATATATGTAAAAGTAGATAAATATGGCAATAGTCCTTTATGTATATAATATAATAAAGAGAAAATACATATTGCGCGCGCGGACGCGCGCGGTACGTTTAAGATAAGATGTCTAACATGGCTTAACAGCAATAAAATGAGAATAAACGAGTGTATCTATATAAGAATTGAGGAACATAATTCACTACATCGACAGAACAGCGGTTTCCTGACTATATCGCAGATCTATCATGTAGATACTTAAAATGAGCAATGATAAATCGCCGTAATGTATCGAGAAAGATGGCATTCAATTGAAAAGTTGTACTTTCGAAAGTACAGAGACATATGATTAATTGTCAAATAATTTTACTTGTCATCAGATGGAAATTGTGCAAGATGATTTCGATACTCCGTTCACATTTCATCCCCGCAATATGCGCGACAAGACAATTTGCGCGAGAAAAACGCGACGTCGCACTTGAAGAAACGCATTTTCTGCGCTAATATCTTCACGAGAGCGTGGAACGGCGTATTATCGATTATCTCACCGAAGACAATGATATTTAACGGCTCGTCGATTCCGCGGGAATGTCGCAGCGCGGCGGGTAATAAATTTTAATGCGTGTAATGTGGGAATTAATGCGGGATTGTTTCCGCGTATCGGCGGAGAGACGCAGTTGCGAATCGCAGCTCGCAATTTAACTGCGCGCGCAATTTAACGGCCGAAGTTACGACGATGCCGCGCGAATTGTTAGATCAAATTAAATTAATTCGTATGATCGTGCCATCATCCGAAACGTACGAATCAGTGAGCTTTTCTTTGTCGCCGTCGCCGTCGATCGAAACTCCGTTCGCGAAATTAAGCGGCGATGATTTCGCGCTCTCGTTCTCTTCAGCCAATTAAACTTTTCTCGCTTTTGTAAGTGGCCGCGCTTTACCGCGGTGCAATTAACCGTTTCTATACGTATTATATATATTGCATATTAAATATCGCTTCGAACATTCGTCCGACAATATCTGTCTAATAATGCCGCTGAAAATTGAGAACTTATTTATGCGAAAAACTCCGTGCAACGACATACAAATTAATCGGAATGTCAGTGTGCAATATACATATGTATTGTAAAAAGCAATAATTAAGAAAAATAATTAAGAAAAATTATTGGTAACCGTGCTTATCATTTTGTTATATTTATTTTTTTATTACTTCAACATACAAATTTATTTAATAGTAAAAAGTTAAATGAATAAGCGTATATTATATCAAGTTACTAATAATGTTTTTAAAAACATTTAAAAGGAATTGAATATTAAAAAGGACTCAACGGGATTTATATCGATTATCCATTTTCGGTTGCTGATTGATGTATTTATTATCTATGTAATAACGTTAGATTATAAGTTTTACGCTTTGTTTCTCTTCTCTTATTTTTTTCTTCGTCACACTTCGGTATTACGACAATAATTTCAATTAACGTTGTCACTGGCCTCCCTATTCTTATCTTCTTCTTATCCGTGGCTACAGCTGATAAATAACATGGCTTGCTCCTTTTACACGAATTCTCTCACGATCCCGCGTCTGCTTGCTAAGACCCGCGACGTTATGCATTAAGCAACATCGCGTATCTCAGTTACTTCATCGCACGCGTCTCTTTCTCCGCTCTCGAAACTGCCCCATGTAAATCATATAGCGCGACGCTGAAAACGAGCATGTACATACGGTCTACGAGTCGGGCCTTAATTAGACGACGAAACGACGATACTAAAATCATTTTTAATTCGTATGAGACTACATTATTTCGAATTACGAGGATCTCTCGGAAAAGTCAAAGGAATAGGATACCTACATATTATAATATTTATATAAGATAATTTTTTATATTATATTATTTTCAATTTCTAATTTAGTAATTATCCTTAAATTGTTCTATTTATAAATTATATAATTCTTTTCCATCTGTGCCTTGAAATTCGAGTATCAATCTGAGCCAAATTATCACAACGTAACGAATAAGATATGAAAATTATTTGCTAATTTTTTGCTATTTTTTGCTTTAGTTTTTAAAAAGTTACGAGAGACTCGATAGCTCAATATTAAGTAACTTTTTAAAAACTAAAGCAAACAAATTAATTTTAGAAGCAAAAAATAGCAAAAAATTAGCAAATAATTCTCATGTCTTATTAGTTACTCTCGTAATACGAAGTAAGCCAAGCCGAGAAAACCAATCAGCATCGCGGAGAAGAGGCAACAATACTTCGAGATTTTCGAGTATTGATTTAACCTTTGCCTTTTTTAAGAGTGGATTGTGAAAATATTTAAAAACTCTAAAATTATCAAGATTTATAATATGTAGGTAACAAATAGAAATATTAGAAAATTTTGCTAAAGAAACATTATTTTAGCAAATACTTGAAATTCGATGAAAAACTTATACACTAAACGAATTACAAACATTCTGTTATCGTCAAGGCGTTCGAGTCCGGCTCAGCACGAGTTAAGAGCAATGAAATATAAGTACAGCTTGGAGAGTGCGCAGCGCGCAGCGCGGAAACGACCACTTTCCGTTTTACGGCGGCGAACGTTAAAACGTAAACTGTATCATTTACGAGCTGTCTTGGCAAATCGATGCGTTTGGTATTTGAGCTGCTGTCGAATGTCTGGTAGGCAGGCCAATTAGGAATCCCCCGCTTTAAAACCGGCGACGATACGGCCAACAGGTGTCTTAAGCTTAGCGAGCGATCGTTTGGAATCGTCGGGTTTTTAAAATAATAAAACGTTCGGAATCTTGATATCTGCGCGCGGCATTTATGAGCATGCAAAATCAGTTCCTTGGCACATGCGACACACCGTTAACCCAGAACACTTCTTCGCCTTAAATTGAATTAATTTGCATTTTTTAGTAATGGATTGAATTAATTAATATTTTTTTTATTTGTTCATTAAATATATTTAATTATAC
>VBVQ01004669.1:0-14039 GCA_011636635.1 Tetramorium simillimum | reverse complement strand
GCCTGGCCGTAGACGCCCCTTAGGAAGCCTCGAGTTTCGCGCTCAGGCTGCCGCGCTCCGAGTTCCCTTGGACGTAACGCGAACCGGTACGTCTGTGTTCGCGCGAGGATTTCTGCGCGTACGTATTCCCCCCGATTTCGAACGTGTTTACAAGTTGCTGCGTAAACCCCCGCGTTTACATAATTAATAGCGACGTGGTCCTACCGCGACGGTGCCGAAATAGATAACGAGATTTGCAACGTGAGCCTAATAAAGGATAGCTCGCAATTGACGGACTGCGGCATTCCGAAGGCATTGAGAAACTACGTCACTATCAAACGGCGATTATTCCTCAATTAGCGTCAATTCGGTAATTGATTGTACCGGATGTGCCGCTGTCTTCTCCGACCACCACCTTCACCGTGTCCCTGTTTTACCGCAAAATGCGACGGAACGCGTTCATCCCGCCGGGTGGAGCGGCACCAGCGGGAACGTACCCGTTCCATTCTCTCTTTCTCGTCCCCGTAATATATAGCTCTTACATACACCCACGAATACATACACGAATACTTTCACACACGTAATCGTGCCGGCCTGGCATCCACACACAGACGCCCCAGAGTAGCTACGTGCGAGCGCGGAGATTGCTCCGGGGCTTTCGGGGTTGAGCATATTGAATAACTCGCTCGCTGGACCGCGAAAATATACCGCGAGGCTGGCAGTATGCGGATCGACGTTTCTGAAAGGACCTTCCAGGATCCTCGGGGCGGGCACCGTATCCTGTCTACGTGTCTACCTAACCCCTCCCCCTCCCCCCAGGTCAGGACGACGACAACGGCGACGGCGACGGCGACGGCGACGGCGACGATGACGACAAATACGCGACATAGTAGATTCGCTCCGGCTTTACCCTCATGTGTCAGAACTGAAAATGCACCACGGAGGGAATTTCGTTATGACGGGAGCTGCTACGTTCTTCGCGAGCGCCGACACGTGACGAAAATGAAACATTTGGGACGCGCATCTTGAGGACGCCCTTGCATCTCGCTTTCTCGCCCCGAGAACGCGGTATAGACGACGACTTGGATGGTAATAATGCCGGAAAGCGTGTCCAAATTGCCGATTACTTTGACGTAAATTGACGCAGAGATAATGCCGAAACGATCGGAAATGTATTATACCAATTTTCCGTTTTGCTAATCTAAAATATAAAAACCGGCATAGAAATGGCGTGAAATTTTTAGTACAGAATGTACTTATTTACTGGGATTTTACAGTCTGATCGTTGGCGGATTTTATCAATCGGGAATTAAGCTCTTTACAATGCGCGCAGGATGCCTTCCTCGTCGATGTTGTTCAGAATTCATAATTCGCGAATAAAAAGGGAATTGCCTAAAAGAGTGGAAAGTACGGCTGATAGATGGAAAAATGATAAAAAAGCGGCTATTTTTTTGTGGATTACATTATTCAGCGTTTCGGAACTAACAACGATTGTAACAAACTGCGTTATCCAGTGATGCAAAATATCTCTTATGAATTTTTTAATGGTATGCTTTTTTCCGCGTCGCGGCTAATGAACGCTACCTGTACTCGGTGACCGAGTTATTAAATATTGGAAGCACGTAACAAAAAGCGTAAAAAGCCATTTCGATATAAATATGAATTGGATGTGGAGAAAAATTACAGAGAAAAGTCCGCCATATAATACCGCGCGGATATAATTGAGTAAAGCGTATAAATTTGTCTAAAAATTATCCAAAATAAAAATTTATCACAGTTCGGTTTTCGCGCGCCCGCGCGCAACTGGACGCAATATTAATTCCGCATAATAGAAATATTATAAATAAATAATTATGCTATATTTGCGTAATTATTTATTTACGATATTTCTCGATGATATGGTTAGTAATTAGTAATTGCAAATACGGAAACTGTCAGTAACAAATAATCGTAAATGCGATCACCAAGAATATAATAATGCAACGTTTGCAAAAAGTAAAAAGTCGTAAAGGGCCGTGTTATACAAACAAATTTCCAATATTTCTTCTAAATATTGTGAAACAATGGCATATTGTACGCGGATTCCACATCGAATTCCGTACGCAGGTCGATGGTTTCCGAAAGGAGATGCGGAGTCCTCGAGAGGCTTTCTATCTCCCTACGTCTATCTAGATGTACACAACCGGAGAACTCTCCGTCCCGAGATTCGACGGATTACGTGCAGGAAAATGTGGCTCGGGGCCAGACACGGAATGTCATTACGTCGGGTAACGATAGGTACGTCGCAGCCATTGTTGGATAGCTTCAGTTGAATATAGAGCCGTGAGATCGTGAGACTAATACACAAGTGACTTTTTCGTTTCTTTTCTGAACTGTTTTACGCTGTTTTACATTGTTTAAATAACGACGGTGGAATAGCGACGCTGAATTTTGCCGTCACGTAAAGTTCAGCTTCCTTGAGCAAAACACCTTTTGTCTCGTTGTTTTAACAATAATAATTTTCTGAATATTTCGAACATCATTTCCTCTCCATTTCCGTTGGTTTCGAATCAAATTAATATTCCAATGACGTTCTCAAGAAAATTGCTGTTTACATTTCGTAATCGCTTGACATACACGTAAATGTTCTCGGAAATTATTTCACAAATTTGCGTAAAATAACTTTGCCTCTCGATCACAACGCTACGTACGTACGTGAAATATGCGTAGAGCAGCATTTCTAGCGACGCGATTCATCATCACGCACAAAGAAATTCTGGCACAGTTTTCATTCGATCTTATCGCGTTGCATAATTTGAAAGAATTATGCAATATTATGTTCCGCTTAATAAATCTTGTGTTACGCATATTTTCTCGCGCGACGGCAAAATAACAACCGAACACGAGAACACGATCTGTTTTACCGTCAATGACGCAACATGCGGCACTATATTATATCTACGGTGATTATGTGGCAGAGTTATATAAACATTTTCTTGTATTTTTTATGAACGCGCGCACGAGAACGACGTACGACGCTTTAGAGACAATGCGCGCTCTCCGAACGTATAATCTTTACCCGCTGTGCGAGCTCATCAAGATCAATTAGAGCAGTATGGTCGAGCCATCGTCGACCGTTAACGATATATCAATTACAGCGTTAGACGTTGGTAATGACTATTAATGACTTCATTCAGAGCGCAATAATTACACGATGTACGTCCGCGCGCGCGCGCGCGCGCGCGTACGGGGACAGATCTAGGTCGGCGCTATTTTCCACGAGAGAATGGCAGTTTTATCGTCCGCGGTGTTATCGAAACATTCATCCTGATTTACGATTGAAATAACGCACCAGCGCGAAATGAATTAGCACTTTAATCCGCCGGAATGTTGCGTGTCACTTGCAGGACCGTGCACCGTTATCGATACGAGAGAGACTCGATGCGTACTCGACTTGACTCGACGCGTCAAACACGATTCTTAACTGCTTTTCAGCGGTCGAAGGATATAAATTGATTCTTGGGTAACAAAAATTATCAGGATTAACGACTCTAATTATTTTTAGTTACGGATATATCGAGAATTCTAAATCATTTCGTCTATCAGCCGTCTAAATGCCTTCTGCACATTTGCATCGGTTTCTAGTTCTAGTACGTAGAACGTAGAACGGCACAGGTGTTTTGCCTCTTTGACCTAAAAGCCATCCAATTAACTTTCAGCGTCATTTAGATGGTACATTAGATAAATACCTTTTTCCCGCGCGGTAGAATCAAAAGCGCGATGTGCGTTCGCGGTAACGTCGCGCATGCAAGGTCGCGTGCTCGAGACGTGGAAAGTTGCCCAGGATTCCCGGGGAAGCAATAGCGAAAATGTTCGGGTAGGTCTACCCAGAACTCATAAATCACACCGGGAGCGAACATCCGGTTCGCGCCTCGAGACCACTCGAGGTTTCCTAACGAGAGGGAAGGAAGAGCAACAGAGCTCATGGCATAGAAAACCCACCTCGAGTTTCCCTTTTATAGGCAAATAATGGCGGCGTTGGGCGATAAATAGCCGAACAATACGGCTGGCAGACCGTTACCTGCCCGCGACGGAGCCGCCCGTATCGAATCGAATTGAAATGACAGGTGGTAATTCCCAACGAAGACTCCACTTCCGTTTTTCTATCGTCTGCACTCTGCCGATGATCCCCTAATAATGACCAGCCGTGATTCCATGGTGGAGGAATTCATCCCTTTCACAATCCTTATATTATTTCGACGCACCATTTTTCTTTCTTTTTTTGTCAAGTTGATGACATTTAGTTACACGATCCCTCGAACGTTAAATATCCCCATTAAACTTTCATCACAGAATTGAAATCAATCAATCATAGAATCGAAGAAGTGTATAAGGTAGAAAATCAACCAGAACATAGAGTAACAGAATATAGAGAAATTTTTAACAGGTCAATAACTAGATCCTGATCAGTTGTTGATCGATTACTCGCTATATTCTCGTTTATATCTACTCGGGTATTTGGATTAGAATAGACTATATATATTAATATAATAATGATCGTGTGAATTGTTTTGAGATGATTATTTTTTTTTATAAGCTTTATATAGTCTTCATTTTTGCCATAAATAATAATGATCTACAACTAGTGTCTCATTCCTCGAGACTATTATTTTAGAATTACCCTAATAAATCAAAGAATGCGATATTCGTTAACGAGAGACAAATAGATACATGCGTGATAGATGTATCCCCTTCATTTTCCCGCACAAAGGCGGAGAGAGCAAAAATTTGAGGCTGATTCAAATGCTATTTTAAAGCTATCCTGGACTTCGGCATTTGAGTATATTATCGTATGAAGGAATAGAGAGAGAAAGAGAGAATGCGGAAGAAGGGGGAAGGGGGAGAGAGAGAGAGAGAGAGAGAACGAGAGCGCGATGTCAAAACACAATTTGAAAGACGTAATTCGAAAATCGTCGTTCGCCCGACGGCAGCGACCCTCCGTCGGACGTCAAAATGAAATTATGCGACCCTTCACAACGGGGACCTTGGGGCAGGCACAAAGGCTCGTTTGCCGAGGACACAGTACAACAATCTGTCTAAAGGGACCTAAACCACTAATCGTTTCGCGATTAACTTCCATTAAACGCTACTTAATGAACAAAACTTTCCTTCTATGTCGTGACCAACCGCAGACGGTCTCCAAGATGTTCTTATGTGTGACTTGAGTTGTTCGTTTTCATCTTACGGAGGACTATTCCGTTTCGCGTGACGTTTTGCGAAACGATCGCTGATCGCTTCGCTAAGAAGAATTAAGTATGATAATCGACAAATTGTTTTTACAGTCGAGCATAGTCAATTTAGTTGTATTAGTATTATACAATTCTAAAAGTATTGTATTGCGGCATTGCGAAACGAAATGTGTACAGGCGACAAACGATTTTCCAGTAAATTATGCTCGAAATATGTTTCCCATATGGATTCATTGTTTAGCCACGTGTTACAGTGAAATGGAGAATACATTTTTCTCTTCCGGCAGATTTTTTTCAAGTCTAGTTGTTTTAAGTTTCACTATAACCGGCAGTCCTTGTTCGTATTATCCAAGAATTCATATGCAGTTCTTAACATTAACTAGTCATCATATATTGCCGTAATGATTATTTAGCACTTTCGGTATCGTAGGCTAAATAATTTGCACTGTAATTAACGAACCGGCGCTCTCGTAAGAGCGTACGTACATGTGCGAATATTTACGAGATCTGTTTGTTGATTTAGTGCGTATTTAACGACATTGAAGGAGATTTGTACGGCGTGAAATATTTCATTGTTTCGAAAAGCAAATATATTCTACTAGTCCATTAAATACGTATAGCATTCCGCCGTATTTATATAAAGCGTGCTTCATTAGAATCATATGTATATTGATCTATTTATTTTGCGAAAAGATCATATCGCGATATGAACGGGTTTAACCATTCGGAATTTGACAAGTTGTTCGACGGGATCGCAGCGGAAGCGTGATTTTTGTCGTTCGGCTGATTATCAATTCTCTCAGTAATTTACCCTTTTGCGACTGAGGAACGGATGGAGGGGAAATAGGGATTAGATTTACGACACACCTGTTTTTCGCCGCAGCAGCGCGATCCCTCTGCCTTCTATTCTTGAACCAATTTCCAACTTGCGTCGGCGTGAGTCCCGTCGCGGCGGCCAGCTCTCTCTTCTTTCCCGGATTCGGATACGGATCCTGGAGGTACCATTCCCGGAGCAGCGACCTAGTTCTCTCCTTGAAGCAGTGCGTCTTCTGCTCGCCGTCCCAGATTGTCCTCGGTAATGGGAATTTCTTCCTCACGCGATATTTGTCGACCGGACCCAGCGGCCGACCGCGAAGTTTCTCGGCTTCCTGATAGTGCGCCTCTAGCCACATTGCCTGCAGTTTACCGTGCGAGTCCTTGGTGAACTTGTGCCTCTCCAGGATAGCGTAGAGCTCCCGGTAATGTCCCGAGTGGAACGCCACAATGGCACGCGCTCTAAGGACAGCCTCGCTTTGATTCAATTCCTGAATGTTGGGATGAGCGACCGGTAGGCTCCATAGGAACCTGGCCAGCCTCTCGATGTCGCCGCTCTCTTCTAGGGTCTCGCAAACCGTTGCCACCTGGCTGACGGAGAAAGATAGGGTTGGCAGGGCAAGATACGGACAAGGTACGAGCGGACCGTTCGCGTTTGGCGGTGTGGTCCCAGCGGCGGACATCTTCCCGAAACGGTGATCTTCTCGCGACACACCAATTTTGGCTCAGCTTATCTTCTTGGAGTATCAACTTCACCCGGCCTTGTCGCGGTTCAGGAAGCACGCGGCTCCGATTTATGTTTGCTCTTGGACCTTCTCATGATTAGTCGGAGTCACGCGCGGTACGCTCGCTCATTACAAACGGACGTGACGGTCACTGGACGATTACCCACTTCACTATCGACACCACAGAATTCTAAAGTTTAAAAGTACAAACGGATCAGGTGTTATGACATTTGGAGAGAGAAGGGACACGAGCAGTTTTAATCCCTACGAGGGTGAAAGATCACCTGAAAAACAATCGCTCCGGTTTCCGCAAGTACTAAATTTTGAAAGCCCACATTAGCGATTCTCTCTCCCTCTCCCCCTTTCTCTCTCTCTCTCTCTCTCTCTCTGTTTCGCGTGCGTTGCGACACGTCACTGATTAATTTCGAAACAATCCCCGAAAGGCGGCACGTGGCAACGTCTGAATTGGAGCAGGATCGCGTTGTGAAGGAGCTCCGATACCCATTGAAGATCGCTGTCAGGTGGGTTCGCGCGACCGTTCTCCAGGTCGCTCAGGTAACACCCACTAGGCCAGGCGCGCTGACGCTCTTGCACGTCGTGGGGATATCACGCGAGGCCGCTGTTGCCTGGATCGTATCGGATAGCAAACTGGTTTCGTTTACAAGCCGGCATCTCGGCACCGGCCCTACCCAGCATGATACGTTTGTACGCGCCCGTTGCAACCGGGCTGTCTCGCTGGCGCTCTAGACCTACACCTCTACCTCTCTGTCTCACTACTTCCACCACCGTCCAATCTTGGCGTAGGGGAACGGGTGTGGAAAGGAGACGGCGATAGACGGCGATCGGGGGGTCCACGGCACAGACCACGCCTACGAGGTACACCGGGATTGGCCGGATCCCATCCACGTAGCCATGGTAACCTTTCTTCGTCCTTCCGTTAGGCAGCATAGGGAGCTACAGTTGTGTCGGTTAATTATCCCTTCCACGGTACAGCCGGGCCGGTTATGCGATCCCCCACCGTGAACGTTCTTCCACCACCATCGGCGCCCGCGGCACCTCTCACGCCTCCCCTCTCTGACAGGCGGAAAGGAAGCGAGACGAGGAGAGAGAGAGCGATCGATGTATCCTGCAGAATGTGGGACGGAGAGGTTGGTAGCTGTTCGCGTAGAGGGGAGGTACGACATGATCCCATGAGCTGCTGCTGTTCCTGCCGCCGTGACGCCACTGCTGCTGTTGCTTCTGTTGCTGTGATCTCGCGACGAACTGTTTTCGACGTTGGACTCGGTACCCGAGTGATAGCTGGATAAGATTGATAGGCTGCCAGCTATCCGCTCTCAGACTAGGACGTTTACGTATTTCACTTACTTTTCATTCTTCTGTCGCGGCCAAATTTCTCAATATTTCCTTCACTGATTTCGTTTGCTTATTTTGCTTCTTCATTATATTTTTTATGCTTGCCAGATATTTTACTTAATATCGCTATTTTTCATATGATTTCTTTTGCGGAGGATATTTCGGTATTTTACTAACAAATTCAGGTAGAAATAATTTCTATTTAGAAAATAGAGTTCAGTTTTCACAGTATTGATCAGAGAGAACATTCAACCCCGTTGAAATGCGGTCTCGTCAAGATGGCCATTGGCTAAAGTATAACACTCAACTTCCGTATGAAGAAGCCTTATATTTATAATCGAGTAGTTCTCATATCTCAGACAGAGCGGCGACAGAAGTTAGCGTATTGAAGAATCGAGGGCGCGCGACGGCGCCGAAGGCGTCTCCGTTTTATCGAACGCGCAGCCACCGCAGAAGCTTTAGTCCCGCGGTAGATATTCTGATTTTACTCTACTTTAGTCGTCTCAAAGTAACCCAGCGAATTTCATTTTAAATCTGCAATCCATACACGCGAATTCTAATAATTCGATATCTATATAAATTCGCGTGCATAAAAGGATCTAATTATTACGAATAAGATTGTCCGGAAATAGTTTAAAGGTTTCGCCCGGAAGCTCTGTTACAAAAAGTTGGAACTTTAGGAAATTCAGAGCGTAATGACTTCATCCACGTTAGAAACATTAAATGTAAAATATATACTTTCGAACTTTTATTGTACAGTTTAGCAGTTGAAAATATCAATCAATGTGTAGCACCTCTTGACGATACGATTTTGGTGCGAACAATCGTTCCAGAGTTTAACATATTCACAAGCAACGAGCGCGACCGTTAAATCTCTCGATCGATTCGTAGTAATGAAAAAGTAAATGTGGTTTCACCGTGGTGGATGACTCCTTCCGATTGCTCTCGTTTACGTTACCTCGACGGTCGTTCCGTTACACGACCGGCAACCGACAGCGGCTGCGATTGGTCAGGGTTAAAATGGGATTACGGGGCGAGCGGGATTACCTCGAGTTTTTCGAAAGACACCATCCTACCAGCGGCTATGGTAGTCCACGGGATACTCTCGTATTTTCTCCCGATGCGATCCGTCATTCATCCGTCTACGTCACATCCGACATATGTTTTTATACCTGCTAGTGTTGTATCCCAAAAATTAAGGTTTTGATAGTTACGATAATATTCCGCTATCGTCTACCTATCGTCTATTCTATCTACCATGAAATTCATTGAGACATAGATACTACTGTGGCTGTGTCTATAGTCGATTTACGGATTTATATTTTATTTTTTGCTATACATATATATATATATAATTTTTTGTTTCTATTTTTTGTGCGCTTCACGAAAAAGTTTATTATCATAAATTAATGTTCTGCATGTTTTGAATAGACAGAATTCAATTTTTCTACTTCAATATGCGTCTATTGCAAACATGGATGTGATTGAAAATATTTTATTACGTATGTCAACCACGCGGCGTTTTTTTTTTTTTTAAGCACGCGTGTTACACTTATTCTATATTTAGAGAGTGCAGTTTATTTGCACGGTCATAACTACATATTGGTGGATCTATATCGCGTGTCATCAGTACGGTGTCGCGTTTTAGTAGAGATTTATCAACAATATTCGAAGTGCCGAAAATTGCAACGCTGCAAAGGATTAGATATGACGTTTCGAGCAAGCCTGAACCAAAACGGATGTTGAATTTAATCCAGTAATGTTTGCTATATTGTTCGATATCCATAATTTAAATCAGAATTTTTCTATATATGTTTTCTTTCTGGCATTTGCCGTAAAAGTAACGCATTTAATGGATAAAATTTAAATATAAATAAACAAAGATTTCAAATCGCTTAAAAGTTATACAAAAATTGCGAATCACTGTCAAAGTCATGAATCTATGCCGTGAACAGTTGCAACTCACAACTTTTGTCCATTCCGAAATTTATCCCTAAAAAAATATCCTATTGATACCTATACATAATGCCATAAGATACTTTTGTACTGTGCTTTATTTAGTTAGTTCCGTCGTCTCTTTTAACTAAATTTTGAGTTAGTTCCGGAATATCTCCTAGGTGAATAAAAAGGAAAAGAGATGTAAAAATAACTCAATCAAAATATTTTCGAAGAATATTATAAATAGGCACAATGAAGCACAGGAAATGGAACGTTAGCAAATTTTCATAACGACAAGTGATCGTACCGGCAAAATAGGGCACCGTGAGTAGCTATTATCCGTCAACTGATGGTTTTATTCTATCTGCATATTATTACACAGACAATTGACGCCTGAAATTCTTCCCATTTATATCTCTCGCAACCTTTCGCATTTTTATCTCAGACGAAAGTGCAGCGCGGACAAAAGTACGACGTTTTACAACATTGTTTCTAACGATATATACGTACAATATAATTAATTTTATAGTGGTATTAGTTGTGAATAGTGCCAGAGATAGGATCTATATAAAAGACCGTGTGCAATTGCCGGATGTCAAGGCCCATGAAACGATGCATAATGCATAAATGCGATCGTGAAAGTGGCCGAGCTGTACAGCAGCAGCAGCAGCAGCAGCAGCAGCAGCAGGAGCAGCGACAGCAGCAGCAACAACGACAGCAGCAGCGACGGACAACTCCGGCGCTTTAATGGTGTCACACCGTCGAGTCTTTAACGATCTCTCGGCGCTCGCGCCCGGTGCGATTAATAAACGCGCAACGCGACAGATACCGAAGGTCGTGGCGTGCACATGCCTACGGGATACGGACTCGTCGATAATGGATTACGGTCTCGCGCCGGGATATAATAGAATATCGGGCGCGGAATAGCTCACAGATAAATGTCGCGATAACGACAGGTAGGCCGCGGGTATTACACCGCTCCATCATCCATCCCACCCTCGATTACGCGGATCGATCTATCGCGTGCGGGGGCCGTTTGTTTGCCGACCCGCGCGCGGAGGTCTTCTCCCCAGAACAAATGATTCCGTCGCATGGCAGCCATTTTACTTTCTCGCCGCATTCTTTCGTTTATTCCACCCTTCCTTCCGCGTCGCACATCCCGCGACCGTTTTTCCTCCTCGCCGTGTAGCATCGTAGCCCGTGTAGCACCGATTTTCACATGGCGCACGGGGTTCGCCATGGGCTCTAAGCGGAAACATTTGTCGACCTTACGGGATGCGGAGAAGACAGAGAGGGAGAGAAAGACGAGTGCCGTGGGTGGGTATTGTGGCGAGACCGGGCGAGGTTGCGCCTTCCATTGAATTCCTCATCTGGCGGCGGCTATTACTTTCCGCGATGAGAACTGTCAAGAGGGAATCGTTACACGCCGGTAGATTAATCGCCGCCGGGAAACCGAGGAGAGGCGGTCGCGAACCCTTGTTCCTGCGCGCGTTTCTGTGTGTAGCGTGAACGCGCGTTTTACATGGCTTCGCGCTATCGTCGCTGCACGTTATCGCCGCTGTCATCCGGCCGATTACGTCGCATCGATTGCACGGCGGAATGCAAAGTGCGCATTCTTGATTCTCCCGGCGGATTAGAAACCGCGGTTCATCGCCTGAAAGCGATGGATGTCTCTAAATAATGCCACCAATCCACGCCGCGATTGCAATTTCATAATATGCGCGAGTCGCGCGGTAATTGCGCGTCGAGTTAGCCAAAAGTTAAAAAGAAGCGTACATGTGCTCTTCACGTGCGCGCTTTACGGATAAGCAGGATGAAGGAAGTCGTGTAAATATCTTAATATAAATCGTATTTTTAATTTATCAAGTCCGACGTGGAAGGCACGAAGTCATTCATCGAAATCTTTCTAAATAATAATCGTGTAAACATAATGGATTCGTGCTAAGCGTCGATCTTATCGCAAAATAAACCGACTTGCGTATTGCTTCAATTGCTTGCCGCATGTCGCAAGTACGCTATTTGAACATTTTCGTTTTTCTTTCCTTTATTATTCGATTTTTCATGCGTTAGAGCTCGAACATCGTTCATTACCACTTTGGAAATCTTTACATATTCATGTAACTTATTTGTCGTTATTAATTTAGGTTTTAATATCTTTACTTAATACGATATTTTTATTCTAAATTATCTATATTTTTTATCTGATTTTTTTTCTTTCTAGATTGCTTAGCTGTTACGGATGTTGCTCTTGCTTCGCGAGGAGATGGACTTTCAACTATCCTGTAAGTTTGTATGTATTTCTGCGTTTTTCGAACAAGCTTCGCGTAAATTTTACTAAATGTTTGAAATTGTCCTCTCTTGCTAATACTAGTAGCTGAAATGTAAGATTCTTATGACATTTTGCGCTTGAAAAATAAGTGTTCCGCTGTCTCTTTATCACGTTATTTGGAGCAGTAGGACTCCTCTCGGCGTTTGCCAATAGATTTATTATACTATATAACCCGGTTTTGCGTGTCGCGGATTTAAGTATATCATTCCCGCCACTCGATGCGCAATCGTTGATATACGTCAATTCCTTCGTGACGTCCCGATCTCATCGAACAACGGGCAAATACGTGCCATCGATTATCAATTGATACCGTCGACATTGTGATCGCGAACGAACACGCGGACGGGTTGCGCGCCGCGGCGGAATTATTTATCGGTCTCCGCGGGTAAACGGCTTACGGGTCGTAAAAATCGTCCAGCTCTGGCGCCGAGAGTGCAAATCGGCGGTGCAAGCAGGTCGATTTTATCGAACGTAAGCTTGCCATTGTGTAATACGTGCGCGCGTGCAAACCACTCGTTCGTGCCATCCGAGCAGCCGAGTCTCGCCGCGCGCTCGTCCCGAGGCCCGTTGCAACGGGAACGTTGCCTGGCAGAAGGGGGGCAGGAACGAGACGTATCGTTGTGGGATAATCCTCCTCTGCTCGGTGCGGACTACGGGTTGCCCGCGCCTAATATGGCGGCTTTATTATTTAACGTGCGTCTAATGGGGAGTTTCTTGTCCCGCAGCCTCGTTGCGACGTATCACGCATTGTACGGGCTCGTGGTGGTCGCAGTTGGGCTCGCAGTTGAGACCGAGCGAGACCGAGCCGGCTCTTTATGCCCCGTCGTGTTATTTTCTTTCTTGGTCTTTTTTCCTTTCGTTCTTCTTTTTCTTTTTCTTTTTTTTTTTTGGGCTTTATTCGAGTCGACAGGTTCTCTTTCGCGACATGTAACTGTACGCGCTTAAAACTACCCCGTGATACATTTCCGCGTGTGTCACTCTGCTTGTCGATTATTGTAATAGAAATTTCTATTACACATTCGTGATTATAATACCACGCGAGTTATTTAATTTAAATGTATACATGTCATTTTATAAATACGGAGTTAGTAGCAATCGAATTAAGGAGAGAAGTACCAAAAGTTTCTCAGTTAATTTCATGAATTTGTTACGTACAATCTGTCCTTTTTCGTATTCTTACTTTTACGAATCCTTGTTGAAATGTACGACACTAAAGACAGAATCACCTGTCTAGTTAGAGATTAAGAAGTTACAGTCAACACATTCACGTCGCGCCTCGCTGCCTTCTCGAGAGGCATCCGGACATCACACTACGGAACAGTTGTCCTATTATTTTCCCGACGATCCTTCGAGCAAGTTGCCTCTTATCGTCAGCGATCTGCCAACGGTACGGTGACGGTTCTCTTGGGACAGAGCCGGGCTGGCATTCTATGGGAAGCTGCCGTAGATCCGGCAATCAACCGAAATTCACTAATCAGTTAAAAATCAGTTTTCGGAAAGCCGCAGATCGCTCGTCATACAGCGACCGGCGCCAGCGGGGAAGTCCCTCCTCGGGGTGTGTGTTTACACAGGATCCACTCGGTGTGTAGTCCCGAGGATGAAATTTAAGGTTCCGAAAGGAAGATGAGGAAGAGGAAGATTGTAGGGTTTCCGCGGTGGAGAGGGAGGGAGGGA
>VBVQ01004668.1:0-14041 GCA_011636635.1 Tetramorium simillimum | reverse complement strand
CCTCCCGCCCCACTGAAATACGACACTTGCATCCGCATCGCGAAATGTAATCGCGAGTTACGCGACTGGCTGACGTGCGAGCGAAGAGTTGTTCCGAAGTGGCGGTTTGACCCGAATGTCGAGGGTGACGTGAATGGAGGCTGGCCGTGTCTCATCGTACGAGACTCGGTCGAGCTCGTGTGCCGAGTCCGCCCTTCCTTTCTGTAATTAATGCAAAGTGCCCCGAATTTGCGAGTGCCTCGCAAACGCGGACGCATTTACAGGGGGGATTCACGCCTCCGACGTGCAAAGTGTCGCGCGAAAAACGGTGCCGACACGCGCTAACGCTATTCGCACCCCTGCGTGGATTATCGCGAAAGAGCGAGCGCAGGCGCTCGCTTATCGCGCTCGAGCTTCGGCGCCTACGGTGCCAAATTAGCTGATCCCATCGCACTTTCCCACGAGTTTATCCGGCGAAAATCGAAAAAAAAAAAAGGAAATAGAATAAAAGTGTGTCGCGTGACGACGTCGCTTTGTCGTCGCGGCGAACGAGCGTGGCGTGCTTCGACAGGTCTCGACGACGATTAGCTTCACGGCGATAACAACGGTATGTAAATTCGTTCTATCGCATATGCGATTCCACGAACGACACGCGGAAGCGCGGGCGCTTTGATGTCCCGATAGCGGACGCGGGATATGTCGGTCAATTGTAATTACCGGCGCGT
Source organism: Tetramorium simillimum (assembly GCA_011636635.1). Taxonomy (NCBI): domain Eukaryota; kingdom Metazoa; phylum Arthropoda; class Insecta; order Hymenoptera; family Formicidae; genus Tetramorium; species Tetramorium simillimum. The sequence continues at coordinate 13,337 of VBVQ01004668.1, read as the reverse complement.
TTAGTGGGAATGGCTTCTACATCCGCGTGCGCGGTACCGGCGGCTTGCTTCTGCGTATCAAGAAAGAAAAAACCGAGAGAGAAAGAGAGAGAGAGAGAGAAAAGGAGAACGTGTGCGCAGAGTGATTTAGATGCACGCCAACCCCGCACGCCATTTGTCGCGCGATTCGCGAGAATCGCGTTTTTTGCGCACGCTCTCTCGAGTGCCTCTTTCGACTCGCCGGAGTTAATAATCCATCGGCCAGCGCCGCGCTGTCTGCGCTTAGACCGTTAGAGCGAGCTCTTCTGGCCTCGGAAGATTCATTAGCATACGGGGCCAGGCCGTGCACAGGCCACGCAAGCCGCACATCCGGCGTTGCTGCGGTGCGCGATGCGCCGCGCCGTGCCGCGCCGCCGCGCGTCTCGTAGACACCTTTAATTAGACGCGGAAAATAATTAACACGCCGCGCCGCGCCACGCCACGCCGCGCGTCTCTCTCAAGTGGAAGTCGCGGTCGTAAAAACAGTCCGATCCTCGCTTTATTAAAGCGAAATGAAATTTATGACCAGTGTACATCACGGCCAGCGCGCTCGTTGCTTCTCATTTAACTTTAAAGATTGAAGCGCTCGTATACTTACTGCACTTTTACGCATTGCTCTTTAATCCACCAAAGCGATAAATTAATCAATCTATTTAAAGCGATTACTCGCTTAACGTATAAGCATTTATTTTTGTATCTATGCAAATCTATGCAAAACAAGTCTTATCGTCGAATAATTATGTCATAACGTATTTTATCATTAAAGCTAATAGAGCTAATAGATATCATTACTAAGTCAAGTATTTCTGTTGAATGAGTCTGTGTTTTTATTGTATTTTTCTTATTCTAAAGAATCGAATGTCTAGAAATTACTGTAATAGAAAATAATCATTTTCGTTTATCTCGACTTTCCGCCTTCTATTTTGTTTCTATTTTACTTCTGTTTCTATTGAATACAGCTGGCACATACTGCGCGAGCTCGTCCTACAGTCATCGACTATAATAGTCGCTTCGCTACTATTGAGGCTATTCCTCGAAGTTGTTGCCATTCTGTACAACTATCAAAGGCCCTCCGGAGAGACTGTCCATGAGCACAAATAGAATATACAATGCGTCCTATTTATACAAATATTATTCGAAATCATATAATTTTGTGGCGATTCTGGAAAGCGGTGTTGTAAGAAAATTGTTGCGATCAGAAATGACTTTGTCGAATGTTGAGACGTACACGATTTAGATAAACCGCATGGAAAATATCGAAGAATCCTGACTGGCGCATCGAGGTTGACTGTCGACGCTGATCGAATAGTCGCGTCGATGTTCGATCCATCTCTCGCGGCTCACAGAATAGAGTTCGCAACTCGGAACCAGTAACTAACTATCGGGGAAAAAAAAAAACGCGGAGGCTCGTCAATAAACGAAATTAGAATGCCGCATTTGTGTGCGTGCGCGCGCGACTGGAACAAGAAAAGATTGGCACGTTGGCAATTTTTTAAATAAAGGGGAAACTAGGACGCGCTCCAACAGCTCTTTCTCTTTTTTCATTTTTCATTATATTCAGACTATTTTATTATTTAAAATTTTAAACTATTATTTTAAATATTATTTTAACACAAAACATGTTGTTATTTAACTCCGTTGTTTAGTTAAATTAACGACAAATCGAGTAAAAGCACACGACTTAAGAAACGATTGAAAATGACTAAAATTATGTATAATCTGATATTACATATTTAACAGGATGTAAAAATTAAGGAAATTAAATTTCGCACGGCTCACAATACTGTGAGTATTTTTACAGCGCTGGCTATACCTTGTATAACGTTGCGAACTTTACACCGAATGATCCAAAGTTCCATGAATCGCGCTTGTTACGCATTCAAATCATTTTCGCGGAATCGATTATCGCCGGCGGAACTGAAAGTACAGCCGACTCGATGTGTTCCCAGCGAGTGTTCATTCCGCTTATCGACGAGATCGCGCACTTCGCCCTGAGCATCGATTGCGAGCGCGCCCGCTCAAGGTATAATATCCTGACGTCATCTACGACTGCCAGCAGGAAATACAGCCCCGTCCGATCGAGCATAATTTAATAAAAAGACCGCCGGGGCGGTTATCCAGCGAGCTGATCGCGAGCTGTCAACCTCTCGCTCATTTCGATCCGCGGAGATAAATAAATTAAACGCCGTGCTTCCCCGCGTTCGGTAATCTCGCATCTCCGCGGCGGTCGAAGAATCGTCCGTTGTGCAATCAATGATACAAATTCCCCCCGTTCGAGGGACGCCGCTTTTCCTTTCGAGATTAGAAAAGTATCCCACTGCGATCGCATAACGATAGACGTATTAAGAGGTAATAGGCACTCGCGTACGCGGTTGCGTCACCGACGATTACCGCCTCGGCTTGAAATATCGCCGATTTCAGTTGAATTGAAAAAGGAAATAGAACGCGAGAGATCGCGCCGGGGAATTTGCCAGATGGTAATCTCCGTGATGTTTCCACGATGTTTTCCTGTGCAATTAAACGGCGGCGACGAGGCAGAGAGCAAATATACACAGGTACCTGCCGACAGAGCTCGAGAGCGTTCGCGACGGTCCGCCGCCGCGTCAGCGGATCCGCATCGCGTCTCTCGGTCTCTCGTCTTGCCGTCGTTCGCCGTCGAAGAAAGAGAGAAATGCATTAGGAACGTGTACCGTGCCTAAACTCTCGAAAGTTTCGCGCGCTCGCTTGCGTGTGTAATTTCGCCGCGCCGCGACCGGTTGTCGATCGAGCGCTTTCGTAAGAAACACCTGCGAGCCATTATCCCTCGCCTACCTTGGCTTTCCCCCGGCGATTCGATTTGCACAAAATGAAAAACTGCCCGCTCCGCTCGCCGTTCTAAGCGGTAATGAATGGATTGTCGCTGCGTACGCCAGAAATCCAAGGTATTGCGGCATGTCTCCGCGACGAAATTTTGGCAGATCCGCGTCACATCTTTCGACCGAGTTTAAGATTTTCTCTGATCTGTTCTCCCCTCAGCGAGATGCATCGCGGATTCGTAATATATCGTAATCTGCACGTTCCGCGTCCGCAAAAATCGGCGGGATTTATGGTGGCCGATCGTCGCCGGAGCGCATGAAGTAATTATGGAGATGTAACAGATTCCGTCGCGAATAAATTTGCATACCTTGGGATCCGATCGTGCAATCTGATCGTGCCGTCGGCACGAATCCCATCGACAGCAGGGGGAGAAGGGGTGGGTATTTGATACGGGGCAACATTCTAAACGGGCCTCAAAGCGGTAACGCGAGCCGACGCGGGCCTCGCTCCGGGCATCGGCTTTAATTGACGGCGCGACGGCGTCCGCTGTTTGCCGCTTGTGTCGTTTCCCCGGTAAACTCGACTCGGTAAAGACTGGAAATAGCGGCGGAAATGGGGCTTCTTGCAGTTTACGCCAGATATTTTAACGCCTCGACACATCGCCCCGACAAAATACACCCGCAAATAGACCGCCCTGTGTTCGCCACGCTGCTCGCTCGTGGTCGGCGGAATTACGCCTCTCGACGCGCCAGCGAAACGTTCTTTCGCGAACGTCGCGCGAATTGAGCAGAAAATGAAACTTAAACGGGTGCGTGGAAATTTTTGTGTGGAAATTAAACCAGGGCTTTCTCTTTTCTATGACTTGATTAAATCACAATCGCTGTTGATTTCTAATTATTCCTGAGCAATTATTTTTTACAGTGATCTTAATATGATGCTTATTAGCATCAAAACTCGATTATAGATTTAATTATGTGGATTTACTACTCCAATTAGGAGCTATGTTTTAAACCGGCAAATAATTGTGCGCATTTTATTGAAAATGAGTTGAAAAGAAGTGTATAAAAATTTATATAAGATGAATATATCTTGGTAGTTTAATAATAATAATATTTTTATATAAATAGCCTTTCTTTTTCTTTATTTAATTGTGAATTATTTCTTTGTTTTTCAACATAAATAAAAGAGTAATTGTATTTAATTAAAGAGGGGCACGTTGTGCTTTCTCGTGATTTTTTTATAAATTCGGAGCACGGTGAAATAGGCGCGCAGGCGTGACAGCGATTTATACGACGGGATCAAAAGTACAAATAAAAACAAACATTTCGCGATTTTGACGGAAACTTCTCGCGAAAGCAGAAACCTATTCTTTACACCCACCTTTCACCGGCCATTGCTTTGTGTTTCAGTGGTTTATTGTGACTATACTGCCTCGGGAAGGTCGCTACAGTTCCTCGAAGATTACATTGCGAAGGAGGTGCTACCATGTTTGGGCGACACTCGGGCGTCCACGTCCATCTGCAGTCTACAGTCGTCTCTTTTTAGGTAAGCGATAATGGCCTCGACAGGCCTCGTCCTTCGGAAGAATAAATGTTCCTTTGCGATTCACGCAGAGTCCCGCTTTCGTCGGAATCGTATGAATCGTACAAATAGAGGTTCAATCAAGAAATATTCGTTTTATTGCAATTCATTTTATAACGAAACGGTAATTTGTTTATTAATCCTCCAGTCGTCATGGGTGTTTACAAATTTAACAAAACACATTTTTTCGTAATAAAATACAAACTTTGCCGTTTGAATTTAGAAGGTCTGAATAAATATTCTTTCCAAAAGATATAAATTCATTTTTTATATTGGGATATCTCAAGATGCCACACGCGTCGATTTGTGTTACGAAAAATAGCGCGACGGCTGAAGGGTTAATTTCTTTTTATTTCGTCCCACTTTTTTCTCCATTATAACAGATTGGCGCCGTAAATGAAAACCTCTATTCATCTCGTTCCATTTAACTTTCGATTCACGCTCGCGTGTATGCATTTTACATGATTTATCGTAATTATTTCATTAACGTAATCTAATTTCCTTCTCGTCGATTGCTCGTGAAAGGATTTCATTCTGGAGAATAATAAAACTCATTCTCGTTCACTCTCATCCGCTCACTCGCTCACTTATTCAAGCCATAAATTAATCTTATTCATATTTCATTCCAATGTAACTGGGACACCGCGGCATTATCGGACAAATTTTCAAGCGCGTTCTCCGCTCGCATTTATTTTTGTATGCAAATAACGTTAGGCGCGGTACCCGCCGTTTCAGATGCATCTCAGACGAGACGGCTCCATCGCCGACGCGTTTGCAATCAAATCGAGTTATCGTCCGCCGTAGTTTCTAATCCGACACTCCGGCTCGATAAGGCACGAGTTACGGCGAGCCGCGACGGCGATTCTGCCCGCGTCTGTCATTTTGCTCGCGTCATATTGCCCGAGAGATACCCGCGTCACGTCCGGAAACTTTCTCGGCCGCGGCACAATTTAATCAGCGTCGCGATTAAAAAGTCGCTCAACGACGAAGCGCCTAACGTCTATGTGTTATCGTCGGCGTTATCGCGACGACTTTCATGGCTTGAAGGAAAAACGTGGATCGGATCGCTTTAAATCTCGCCCGACCGGGCGGCGATGGTCGTATGAAATGGTCCCGTCTCGATTCTCCCGTTTACTGGCGCTGATGTCCCAGATCAATAACCACCCCTCCGGAGGCCGCGATGCTTACCCCGGTAGCCTGTGAGAAGACCGCGGATAATGATGACGATATGCACGGGTACATCATTCAGTGATGTGTGTACGCAATAATTTGCCGCGACCCGCAATTTCATTCTCCCTCTGATTGCTAAGGTTGTTTATCTCAAATGACGATAGCATCGTTTGAGGCATGTCGCTTTCTTTCCATAATTAAATACGCCCATGCGTATACAGTAAAGCGTAACACTCACAAACAGTCAAAAGAATCTGTTAAATTCATAATGTCAAATTATGCTCAGCTAGAGTCATTTTTAATCATCTCTTAAATCGTCAATTTGCTCCTATTCAGTATGTCTTTAACTGAAACAATAAAGTTAAATAACATGTTTTGCGTTAAAGTAATTTCGACACGCACGGTGGTTAAAAATAAAAATATTATTTTTACTTAACTCTAGGAACTGGTTTAGCACTAGAAGTGTCAGTGTTACATTGAATGAAAAGAGATTCCGATCAGATAAACATGTTTTGTATTGTCTGACGAGCGTAGCTACTTAACATTCAAGAAATTAGTGTAATGAACTTTCTTGGGCGGCGCGTTGTCTCAATGCCGCCTGAATCCTCGAGCGGGTAAATTATGACTAACGCGTGCCGCGAAATCGATGAAGACCGTGCAAACTGGAAGGTGTGCATTGCCTTACTCGACCTGCGTCTCCTGTCTCGCGTCACGTCGCACACCGTTAAAATCCATATTGACTCTTCGTCAATCGCTCGAGCACAAACTCACGCGTGTCGGCGGTGCTCATGAATACCAAAGATGCGTACAGCTTTATTATCGTGAGTCAGTCAGCGGTCGCGTTGTGTCTAGCGTACGCCGGAAGGCAGATAGCGTTGTCAACAGTTCCTCCTGTGAAGGAGGAAGATCGCGCTAGCGGACCTCTTTGTCGCCGATTCCACGAAGGTCGGTCCGATGAATTCACACCCGTTTGTGTTGCAGGCATGAGGCCCGAGACATCGTCAGGCACGCGGTCGGGGCTAGCGAGCAGGATGCGGTCCTGTTCACCGGCCAAGGCACCGCCGCTGCCCTTCGCACACTTTTACGGCACCTCGATCTCTCGAAATCCACCGTGGTCTTCGTGGGCCCGTTCGAGCATCACGCCAACTTGAGGCCTTGGCGCGAGCTCGATGTCAAGGTAAGCGGACAGCCGGCGGATAAATTCGCGTGGAAAAGTCAGAGCGGCTGATTCGAGCGCCAGATAAGCAGGGGCGGGCGGTAGAGCGCGAAGCGACGGCGAAGTGGATCGTTAAAGCGGGGCGTGATGGCCGTAGGAGATGCGTAGGAGATGCGAGAGAGATTTCGAGCGAAGAGCACGCAACAAACGCTGCGTAGCTAGCCCGAATTCTGGCGGCGTGCCAAGCTCGCCGTGAACGGCCGTTCCACCTTTTCGTCGCGACGCCTGTGCGCCGCCGCGCCGCGCCGCTTCGTTCTTCTTCTGTTATCTAACGTCTTCCAAAGGTCGAGCAATTTTGTTGTTGTTAATGAGTTAATATTAGCGTGTAAGATATAAACGATATTCCTGCGTCTATAAATATTTTTGTTTTGTAACACATATGTAACGCATATTCTTCAAGTATAAGACGCGGTCCAACATCGACTTCGAGGAATCTGACTGTAATAAATTTCGCGGGGACCTTGGGACATTCCGTATAAATATTTTCAAGGCGCGCGATGATTCTGAAAAATGACCCTCAATCTAGAATAGTCGGGGATTGACGCTTGATCGTTCGCAGTCGTCTAATTCGCGAGCACCGCCTGTTCACCGAGTGTCGTCCCTCATTGTCGAGCGGCGGGCCTTTGATGAAGCAATTAAATTGTCTTGCAGATAGTACGAGTTTCCGAGACTCGGGAGGGCTTCTTGGATCTGAATGATCTCGAACGGGGCCTCGCGAGAATGCGCAGCGAGGGCGTTGCGCAAATGATCGGATGCTTCAGCGCTGCCAGTTGCATAACGGGGGTTTTGGCAGATGACGTTGCGACGACCCTCCTACTGCATCAATACGGCGCGCTTAGCGTGTGGGATTACACCACCGCAGGTAATAATCAAAATAAAAAAATCAATTGCGAGCGGACCCGATCGATCGCGATCAACCGGCGCGTAACGTTTGAGTCAAAAATGAAAAAATGAATGGCTAATTAATCAGCGAAAATGTTAAATTAATTACCCTATAATTTTCTTTGGGTCATCCCCCTGCTGAAAAGTTTTAGTTACTGGTTTTTGTGCCGAATGGTGGATGTGCAAAGTTCTGAAAAAGATATGTCGAAATTTGAAAAATGATGTAATGTCTCGAAAAGTCAAATTAATTTCAAAATTTAAGACCGGGATTATAATTTTCGGTCTCGTTGTCTTATTGTTAATTTTCAATTTTCGAGACTATGGCTTTGCACATTCACCGCGCCGAATGAACTACGTGTCTCGTCATATGCGACACTCATAAAGTAGCGTAACGTGTCTTTGTAACTTAAATATTATTATTGGTGACATAATGATCCTTTACGTAAGCGCTCGCGCGTTACATAACAGACGGATGATAGCCGGGTCGGTATCGGGGATAGAAGCCACGGCAGGGCGATCAGTGATCGATGTTGTTATCGTGTTTTCTCAGCGCCGTACGTCCAGATCGACATGAATCCGCATCTGCCCGGGGTCGGGGAGACCGCGGTGCACAAGGACGCAATTATCTTTGCGGGCCACAAATTCATCGGTGGCGTGCAATCGCCCGGTATCCTGGTGACCAAACGATGGCTCCTGCGGGAGGACGTTGAAGCGGAAGACATGAGGGACTCTCATCTCTATCACCGCGATCCCGAGCTGCGGGACGAGAGCGGGACCGCCGGGGTGGTCGAGAGCATCCGATGCGGATTGGCGGTCCAGTTGAAGGAGAACGTCACGCCGAGGGCTATCGTCGCGCGGCAGGACAAGATCTCCCGGTGAGCAATCTTCGCTTCTTTTCGCAGGAATGATTACGTCTAATCGCGCTACATGATGATCGAATTAGCGATTGCCGCGTAAAGGTTACGTAAGACGTCGTTTCCACATCTTTTCCCACCGTCCAGGAAATAAATGCGATCATTTCGAGTAATTTCTCGCTGCAAATGCCTTCCTGTTTACGAGCGCCGACTCATAGAAAGCGACGGAGCACCGTTTAGTGCTCTCTTTTTTTGTCCGCGGGTCATAATTTTCTTTTGGATAGTTTTGCGCGAACCACAAGGGGGCTACGAGTATAAACGCGCCGATTGTACTGCCGTGTAATTGAAAGATTTCCGATACGTCGATCCATCAATTGACTTCGTACAATTGTACGACGTGATAGTTCAGAGCGCAATACTAATGTTTATGGCTTTCTCTTCAGGCAAGTCTTGGCCCACGTGCGCACCATTCCGGAATTGATTCTACTCGGCAGCTCGTCGCAGAACGTGAAACGACTGCCCATCTTTTCGTTTATGGTGCGTCATCCTCGCGGCACGTTCCTACATCATAACTTCGTTTGTGCCGTTCTGAACGATGTCTTCGGTATTCAGGCACGAGGAGGATGCGCGTGTACGGGTCGTTACGCTCATCATCTCATGGGAATCGACCGCGAACTCGCCAAGGAATACGAAAGCGTTCTCTTGGAAGGGTATGTAATTGTTTTTGTTACACTTTAGATCAAGAATTGAAACTGTTTAGTTCTGATAAAATAAATTGAGAAACTGCAACTATATTCGGCGTCGAGGTGAACAATATAATTTTTATTTAGTGGATTGTCTGGAGTTTATTTTTAAATAGTTGAATATAAAAGAATTTTAAATTATATGTCGATACTTCAAAAGATAGAAAACCCAAAGAAAAGAAATTGTTATATAAATATAAATCTTATTTTTTTAATCATAGTTATATAATTAATTGAAGAAAATACTTATCAGTATATTTAACATAACTATATCGATGATTTTAAATTATAGAGAACATAATAAAATTATAAGAGCGAGAGAGGGGATTGAACTTTAAAAATATTTGCATTATTCCTAGGATGACCTCATGCTTTTTAATAATTATCTCATATGTTTTCGATTTAAATGACCTTTCAAATAGGAAGAGAAAATTCATTAAACCGAAAATCTCATTTTAATGTTCATTTCATTTTTTATTAATAGTATTTCTAATATTATGAATAATGTAAAAAAATCTGGTTTTATTTAAAATATTATAACAATTTCAAATAATTTTAATTGTTAATTTTATGGCCTCGTGCAAAATAATATCGTCGCATGTGCGAAAGATTATGTGCATCATACAGATCGACAGAGCAGAAAGTAATCGTTTGTTAACTCGATGTAATATAATTTCGCATAATAGACACGCGTAGGAGTAAACATATCAGTTTATTATCTTAACTAGTGTAATATTTTTTTTTCGTAAAAGTATCCTTCACGCAGATTGTACATAGTTTATTTTATTTTAGACAACGGAACGGCAATGAGGAGATTACCGCGGAGGGCCTCAGACCAGGCTTCGCCAGACTGGCTTTTCCTTATTTCATGAGCGAAGCGGAAGTTGCCTTCGTGCTGGAAGCTCTCAAGATGGTAGCCACCGAGGGCTGGAAACTGTTGCCGCAGTATGTGCTGAATCCTGATACCGGCGAATGGCGGCACCACACCAACAGCGTCTTCAAGGAACGTAAATGGCTGGGCTCGATTAGGTACACGGATGGAAGAATGAACGCCACGGAGAGGCGAGCTTCCGGCGCCGGCGTCTTCCCGCAAACCTACGGCGATTCTCTGCAGACCGCACGGAACATCTTCAATCGCGCTCGTAAAATGGCGCAGCGGTATCCGCTGCAAATCGACAAGAGCTTTAGCTTCATGTGCGAGCGCATGGAAGCGCTGCGCTGGTTCATGCTACCGAGTGAGGCCCAGGACCTCCTCTTAGGTAACTCGCAGAACGTCAAACAGGATGTGCCGTTCAATCCGCTGCTGGCTTGGAACAAATATAGTCACACGAGCACCAACCATCACGACAGTCTGGTGAACTGTCTGACGCTGACGAACGGCATGAGACGGCTGAATAGCGACATTCCGCGCACGGGTAACGCGCCCATCTCGGCGATCTCGCCGAGACATCGAAGTCTTCCGGCGCTGAGCACTGTTCGGCGGACTCTGATGGCGACGGAACTGAACCAACCGTCGTCGTCGAGCGAGGAGGAGAGTCAAAATCAAAATGAACATAATCATTTCTCTGGTGGACACCGATCGCCCGCTACGTGTCCAAACTCGCCGATGCCTGTCAGATTCGCTGTGGGCGAGGCCGTGACCACTTCGGTCTTGGGATCCCGCGCGGCCGCCCGACCGACGAAAGAGCAAAGGGAACTGATGGAGGCGACCAATGCCGGACGCGCGAGATGTAACTCTCTGGGTAGCACTACCGACGGATGCAACATACAGGGAAATCGCGCCGGTGCCGCGACGGCGTCCTCGCCGATCCCGCCGCTTCCTCTGAGCCCGCAAACTCTAACCAGCTTGGGACTGAGCACGTCGAACGGCTCGTCGAGACACAGAACACGTCTTCATTGCAGCTGCAGCAGTCAGACGGAGTTAAACTCTCTGGAATTGGATTCCGCTGCCAGCCCGAGTCATTCGATTACTTCCTTGAATTATAATCATAATCCGGGGTCGCCACCGTCTTCGTATTCATCGACCGGCGATTACACTGAGAGGCTGGTAGGCGGTGGCAGATCGTCGCCCATCTCAACGAATTTGGGTCAGGATGATTTGAACGCATACGTGAAGGAGATGACTAAAGAACTAGCAACAGAGATCAAATCGGAGATCCGCGAGGTAATTTCCAAAGTGGATGATGCTTTGTCGGAGACGAACACGTCCGAGAACACGCCGCAACATCACTCGCGGGCTCAGAGTATAGTTAATCAAACATATGTGGAAGACAAACAGTCGAGGCACGATTCATTCACGGCCAGCGACATCGCCGAGTACTTAATGGAATTTTCGAAGGAAATGGCGAGCGAAGTGAAATCTGAGATAAGGTACTTAATTATTATTGACAATTAAAATACGACATTATCATCTAAAATATAATTTTTACAGAATTGTCATTTATATGAATTTTTTTCAACAGATGCATGGTGAACGCCGTTGATGGACTTCATAGATATTCGCCAGATGCTTCCACTTCAGACGTTTCTTCGAGCGGATGCGGTTCACCCGATCGTGGAAGAATCGTGCTTCCCTCGTCGGCGTCTCCGCGTCTTTCGAGCTCCAGAAAAAGCGGGTCGATCGAAATCACCAGCAAGGTCGGTGAGCTGTCACAGCAGGAGAGCAAAATGTCCAGCGAATGCTCCTCTGATGAGACGGTGATTTACGTGATGAAGCCGTCCGAGACTGAACAGATGGTTCGCACTCGTTCGAAGACCGAGGATGAGGAGGTAGAGAACGACGTAGATGATTACGTGGACGACGATTCGCAGGAGGGACGCGGCAGCCTCGACATCGAAAACGCTCGGAAGGTTCTGCCGAAGATTTATTCGGCCGTGAACTCCGTCAGCTCCCAGGACAGTGGCATAAATATGTCTTTTCAGGAGAGCGATAAGTCGATTGACTCTCTGGATCTAAAACGAAGCAGCAGCGCCGAGTCCAATTCTACCCACAGCCACGGACGGAAACCCAGGACGACGTCGATGATGAGTCTGTCGACTAAATGTTGTGGCAAACAGCAAACGCATCAAACTGACAATCTCTCGGAGGACGAGGACGCGGGCGATTTGCGAGAGGAAGAAGACGACGATCAGGAGAATAATTTTGACGATAATGAATCGAGACTCGAGTTGCCGCGAACTCAATGGCACTGCCCGCCAAAGAACATATGGAAACCTTCTGTGGAAGCCATGCAAGAATTTGACATGATTCGGGACAACGACAAGGTTTTGGTCTGCCTATCGGCGGTGGGCAAAGACTCGCTCTCTCTTCTACATACTCTGCATCAATATAGATTTTACGTCAGATCGAAGGGGATTGATTTCGAGATCGGTGCGACTACCATCGACACGGGTGGCTCCGATCCCATGGAAGTAATGAGTTATCTGAAAGCTCTGGAAATTCCCTATTTTTACGAGGAACAAGTAACGGACTCGATCAGCGTCAACGTCGAGAATCCGCTGGATGCTAGCATCGCCAGCGGAACCTGCAGTTTCTGCAATAAGTCGGTTAGAACGCAGTTGTATTCTTTAGCGAAACGGAAGGGGTACAACGTGCTAGCGCTCGGTCAGCATTTGGACGATCTCACGGAGAGCTTCTTCATCTCTGTACTCCATGGTGGCATGTTAAAAACTATGAAGGCACACTACTATATACGTCGAGAAGATCTCAGAGTCATCAGACCGTTCATCTATGTGCGAGAGAAGGCATTGAGGCAGTTTGCTGAGAACAAGAAACTTCCTATCTCGCGGGATTCACAAACTCTGTCTGAGGTAAGATCTATGTACATGGATTATAAAATTCCTGAAGAGTTGAGCATTAAACATTTATTTTATTGTAGGTGTTAAATTTTTTAACACCTTTGATAATTATCAACACTGTTATTTAAATGTAAGTTTAATGAACAAATAAATAAAAAATTAATAATTTCTATAAAAAAATCATAAAATTATTAAATCAGAAAAGAAAATGGATAATAATGATAGTACAATTAAATTAATAATAATAAAATATTTAGAAAATATAGTATAAGTTATAAA
>VBVQ01004666.1:0-14045 GCA_011636635.1 Tetramorium simillimum | reverse complement strand
CCAGAATTCCTATAATATTTTCTGATTCGTCCGTTTTTAATCAGAATTTTTTTCAGAGTAACTATAATTAAATTAATGCAATTACCTACTTTATTAGTACAAATAGACTAGAAAGACTTTTCTCCGAATGGTCATATGTTTATTCTTCCATAAAGAACAGATTAATTTTCAAACACTTGAAGAAGCTTCTTCACATACGTTATTCGTAAAAAAATTTTGATAAAAAAACGAAAATGATGAATATTGAAAAAAATATTCATATATTGAATATTACGGAAAGAAAAATACTCGTACTTTGAGGAAAAGCGCAATTATTTCGCACGGATGTTCTTGCACGGATCGTAGGGCGCGCTTCGCTGTGGGAGGAAAAACGCGACGTCGAAAAACGTCTCATCCGTCCCGTTTCTCATCCGTTTTCCTCACGTGTCGCGTCGCGGATGAATGAATGGCGGGATCTCACGGCGACGACCCGCTTCCGACGAGTCGGTCGCCGAGCAAACCGAACGGAGCCGCGCTTTCCCGCGGTGCCTGGCCGCCTCCGCCGCCCCGTCGCGCGCCCTTCGCTCATCGTCGGGGAGCGCGCAATCAGCATGTGTATAACCGGGCGGACGAATCGTTCACGACATCCGAAGCATTGTAACGCAACGTGTCATTCCGGTAATGCCGCGCGGGGCTACGAGCGTAACAATGCCGCGCACATAGACGTTTAATTATCATAGAGTAATGCATCTAATGACATATATTAGCCCGCGAGTCGCCATATGGGGACCCTTTTGTCCCGCCACTATATACGGTATATAATAATAGTCGTTCACGGAAAGAGTTGTGCACGCGCATGCGTACCGCTGCTATACCGGCGACCCACCACTTCCCTTCGCGATTCCTCGCATCCTCTTCTTTTTCCGCCGCCGCCGCCACCACCACCACCACCGTCACCTACCACCGTCGCCACTTCCTCTCCCTCTGCCGTCGTCCTCCGTTTGTCCCGTTCTATCGCTAATGCGGCTGTCCTTCGCGCTCCTCCGCGTCTCCTTCGCCGCGCGCTCGCGGGGCTCCCCTCTCTCCCCCCACCCCCCCTTGGCTTCCTGCGCTACCGTGAATCATTCCGCGTGCGACTGCGTGCGACTGATTACCGTAATCAGGCTACTCCTGGTTCCGGTATATCGACCGCTAATTATAATCATCGATTTTTACTCGTACGTCACTTCCTTGTTTTCATGCCGCTTCGTACGCGCGGCCCCGCGGATGTACGGCCAAACGGATCGCCCCGACCACCGGCCGCCGGGAAAGCCTGTCATTCGGTAGCTCACACCCGTGACCTGTCAGTTTGCTGCGCCGGAAGTGAGATATACGTTGCGAAACCACGCGCGCAGAAACGGCGCGTCCGCGATAACCCATTCGTGTCCGATCGCGAATACCGTCGTGCCGTCGGCGTTGTCCGCAGGAGCGCACGCGTTCTGCGAACGACGTACTTGTCGCGGCAAGGCGGTAACGAGCATTTACTTGCCGTTACATCTTTTTCGAAAATACCTCGGATCACGCCGACACCTTGTACGCGCGCGCGCGGTTTTTCTGCACCCGCGTTGCGAAACGAGGAGAGAATTGAAACGGGGCTTTCCACGAAGTCGGAAAGTGTGCGAGCGCCCGTTGCCCGTAAATTGCTGCCATTAGCCGAGCGCGAATGCCCGACGTTCAATTCCCTGATACCTCTTTGGCGTAATCGGCTCTCGGGCCCTTTACGCGGAATTCACCCGTGTAACCCGTGTACGTATGTGTGCGAGCGAGATGATATAGCGTCCGGCTCGATATGGTGCGAGCTTAACGGCCAATTGCCCTCGTCCGTGCCGCGAAATGGAAATCGACCGCTAATCCAGTTAGAGAAACGAGTGCTATCGTTACGAGTGGCGTCCACTCGGGGGATATATACCGCGCCACGGGATCGCCGGGAGTAATAAGCGCCGCGGCCTGGCCGCGTAAGTAAAACCGCAATTATCCAGAACTCGACCGTGCGAGTTGTACGTTCCGCTTCTCAACGCTTGCGCGAAATTAAGCGGATACAGCTTGTTGATCCCTTCATTGCCGAGTCATTAAGAGAAACGTTTGAACTTTTTTTTTTTTCGAACGGGAACAGGAGACTCGAAGGTTGACGGAGTATTTTGCGAAGTAATAGAGCTTCCCGATAGACTCCCTGCTGACAATCTAACACCCGGACCGGAATTACCAGAAAACAATCGCATTGTGCCGGCGACGACCGGTAGTGCCGAGAGAGACCCAACCGATCTCTCGCGGGCTGCTTTCAGCCTTCGTAAGATCGATCCGACGCGACGTGTCCAGTGAGTCGCGAAATGCGCGCTCGGACGTGCGCGTTCTGCGGCGAAACAAAAACAAAAGCGGCAGGTGGCGGCGCACAAAGAGGAGCGCTTTTAATTGCTGAACAATGAGAGCGAGCCGTGCCACACCTTGAGCCTGTGCACCACCGCGTCGCTTACGCAGACGGATCGGCGTTAACGCGCCGACCGGTAGCGCGCCGTCGGCAATTAGTGCCGCGCCCATTGGCAGAAAACGCTAACAGTCGGCGTTAATGAGACGACAACTTGGAATTAAGCGGCGCATCCTAAGCACCGGACCGTTTGGCTTTACATTTTCAGGTTCCCGATTTTACATCTTCTTCCCGCGGCGTTTCTTTCGAACTTAATTGCCCGTGCACGGATTCACCGCGGAGGAGAGAGAGGAAGAGAGAGAGAGGAGAGAGAAAGAGGCAAAATCGCGTGTCCGATCTCCGACGTCGAACGTTATTTCCAAAGATCGGGCGTTCACGTAACGGGGTCTTTATCTCTTTTAGAGGCGGCGGAAGACGCGCGGGCTTCTCCGCTCTCGGTACGTCCGCGTGATTACGGAGGAAAATGGGCCACACCGGCCGGGCCAGCTACCTCTTTCGACGTTGATACCTCGCGCGCAGCCCCCGAGGCTCCGGAGCGATCTGAATTCGCGCAAAAGTATGAATAAGGCGCTGCCGTGACAGAGCCGGAACAACGGCATTGCACGTTATGCCGGCCACATGCGAAACATCTGGCATTTTTCACGTGAAAGAGAAAGACCGCGGTGGCCGAAAGACGAATTTCTGAAATGGTGCACGCCCCCCTGTCACGCTCCTCGGCGGAGCGGGCGCGGAAGCCCCCGGGGGAATTTATATTGTCGCGGCGCTTTATTGTACGGACACGCGCAATTATACCGTGATTGTTCCGCGATCTAGCCGTTAATTAACGATCAATGAGGTCACTCGCGCGTGGAAGGAATTTTATTCCGGCCCGGCTGAAGAGAGGCGTAAAAGCTCTCGTGCGCGGATTCGCACGCGGCTTTTTTTTTGTCTCCACGGTGTTATTACCACCTACCTTCGAGCAGTATTCGGTGCGAGCGGCGGGCGGCCGGCGCGTGCACAGAGAGTGGTGTCCTGTTTGTGGAAGCGGAGGTATATAGTTTATTTCTTTTTGCACGACGAAAAAGAGTTCACCTTGGAGAACGTTCCTTTTCATCGAGAAATTACATCTGAGTTCTGCAAGGCAAAGAGTAAATCACATCTTTTATACACTGAAAAAAAAAAGATTGGTTATAATAATCCGGTCTTGGTAAAAGTTACCAACAACCTTGGTGAAATAGTTTCAACTAAACATATAAGTCATTATGATAAAATAATGTTATAAAAATAAAATATTTTGTTATTATTATTATATTTATTGGAATACTAACTAAATATTTCAAAAATTGCATTACTAAATGCATCTTATAAGTTTACATAGAATTTTTTTTCATTGTATCACTGGTAAAAGAATGCATGTTGAAAAATAAGTCGCATTAAGGAGGAATTTTTCTAAAAGGAATAGGATATTTCCCGAATAATATACACGCTAAAAGAAGAAACTGCCTTGGCACTGCGTCGCGAAAGATTAGAGGGAGCGTCGCTCTCGTCTCTCGTTCGAGGTTCCTTATCCGCGCGCTTATTCCGCGCCGTCGTCCGTCGAACCGTTGTTATGCACGTCCCGTCTATCAGGATATATCGATCGCCGCTCTCGCCGGTGGGCGTACGCTCGACGAAGGAGGTCTCTGAGATTGACGCGCGTCGGTCGACCTGGCGACGTATAACGCTTCAGATTTATTCAATGACGACGATCGTTAAGGGTTTCCGAGAGGTGGGTGGGGTAGGGTCAAGGGGTTCGTGGCCCCTTCCCGATATCCGACGCCAGACACGTGCTCCATTCCGGCACGGCTCGACGCCAAGAATCCGTGGCGCGTCCCGCGCGGGCATGATTAGCGTCGACCGCGAGCGTCTCTCTGCGTCGTCGTCGTCGTCGTCGTCGTCGTCGTCGTCGTTAGCTCGGGAATCGCGGTGTAATCCGTCACGCTCTATAAATTGCGCACCGATGACACGCGGCCGATGATTAAATCCGTCGGACGTTCACTCGTCCGATATAATAATAATCGGCGCTGCGCCGCATTTAGATGAAAGGCGGTCGATACATTAGATGACGGCTCTGTACGCGGAGCCGCCCGAGATCGAAGCGTGCGAGGAAGTCGCCAGCTTCCGTCAGCTTGGAAAAGGACTAAGTTTAGCTCGCGGCGGCCAAATTGCGTCTACGGTACGGAGTAGCGACGTGTTAAAGTCGTACGTCATATTTCCGTAACCGTAACTGTCGCTTAACCGACATTCGTTTTATCGTCCGCTGTCGCCTCCGGAAATTGTCAAACGAGACGTGCGAGAAGGGTCGCATTTTTTTGGTTCTTTATCACGGGAAAGCATATGTCCGGAGAAATGTAGTGAGCACCGTATCCTTCCACGTACTTTTCATACTTTTATTTTGTGTTTATATAAATTAACAGTTACACGAGCAAGAAACTTTAGAAATATTCGACATAAAATAATCTTTACGACAACCGCGTTAATATTATTACTCGTTATTTTACCATGTTAAAATTGTTCATTTACTAATGAGAAAAAAAAAGGACTCAATCTCGCACTTCACTCTTTGCTCGGATTCGCAATTTCAAAGCTGCAACTTTGACAGAGGAGAAAATGCGAGGAAAGAAAGGCCAGCGGGGTGGCCGAGGAGCAAAATTTATCAGGACGCAGACGATCGCGACAAGAAGAACTTTATTCGCCTCATCCATTCTCTTTTGGCTCTTCTCCTCGAGATACTACGTCTCCTTTTCCCCCGGTCATTCTACTCCGTCTTCCTCTTCTCCTCGTGCTATCCTGTTCTCCCGTGCGTGCGCTCGCGTGCATATAGAACCGTCGTGAATCGTGCGATGACTGGCGAAAATCAATTCAATTCCGCCGTATATCTAATTCAATAATCTGAACGTGACGAGTGGGCGAGGAACAGGCCGGAGAATGTAAATGCGATAAATGAGTTCGAGGTGGTATTATAAGAAGGAACGGAGGAACAAAGAGTACCGCGACTTCCGGCTGCTCCGCATGACCGACTCGGCTGTCATAAATCGTTTCGTGGACGGAACCAACTGTGGCACGGCTTCGTCCGCCTTACGAATCTGACAAATGATCGTTTCACGAGAAGCCAATTAACACCTCGTACCAACAGTCGTACAACAGTCGATGGCATGTGTTGGTGAAATAACTTTGATCTGACGATCGTGACGTATATCAACCGTAAGCATAAATTTAGATTCTCAGCGGGTGTCTGGCCACTTTTTCACTTCTCATCTTTTTTCCATGTCCGATTGTGCGTCGATATATAAATCGATGTGTAAAGGGAGACTTTTATCGTCTTGTAAAAGGTCGATAACAACTCGACGAATTAGAAAGGGAACTTAGTCAACGCTGCTTGAAGGTATCATTTATTCCACGGCTAGTTCATACATTTTTTAGGCGCTCAGTTTCGCAACGATAACGAGGAATGGGGTAGTACAAACGTAAAACGCGAGGGTTAAAATTCCGAGAATGAAACGTTTAACCATACCGGCAATTAGTAGGATGCATAATGGATTTCGCGATGTCTCCGACGAGACTGTTTACGTTTTTATTCAATACAAAATTACTCAATTATTCGTCGAATAAATTAATTAAATGTCTTGATTTTAACATATACACAATTATACATATATAATTATTACGAGTACAATTCTTCGTAATCGACATCATTAGCCTGGTCCTAAAAAAGCCATCCGTTCGCGAACACGCCGTCGGAGATAGCCGCGCGTTCCCTCTAGATGTTGCCATCTATTTGGCACATCCGTTGTCATGGTGGATTTCTTGCTGTCGAGGGGCGACCACTCGCTCGTGGCAAGATAAAAATACGGTCGGAAGGGTATTAGTCACTGTGCGATGGCCCGTGGGGTTCCGAGAGAGAGAGAAAGAAAGAGCGGGAGAAAGAAAGAGGCGGTGGGACCAGTCTGTTCGTCTTTCACGCGTACTTCGTCACCCCGCAAACTGCACTAATACTCCGGCGCGCGCGTGTGCGTACGCGCGTTAACTAGATCGCCAGGAAGCGGAGCCGTTAAATCACGCGGGGACTCGGACAAACCCGGAATGCGGCGTGTGGTTTGCGCGTACATTTCTGTGTACGTGCACGGGCGGCGCGGGGACGTGTGCGCCGGATCGGCGGCTGTGTGTATCCCGCCGCCTCATCGGGCGCGGACGTATCAATTAACTCGGGAACTCGACGGCCATCTCAACTAATTTCCATCCATTCCCGACATACCTACTCGATGTGCCATGAAATTATCGGTCGATAGCTACGTACCGCTAGCTACCGTGCGCGCCGGCTCTTTCGTGAACCCTCGTAGTCGAGAGGTCGACGGTGCGCTTTTGAATTATCATCGAGAGATGCTTCGAGGGTTTCTTTTTTTTTCTCCCTCTCTCTCTCTCTCTCTCTCTCTCTCTCTCGTTAAAGCGTAAGCACGTAGGAATATTGATAAATTGAATTGCGATTCCCTCGGTATAAGTGACGCGTATCTTATCGGAACGAAGTCATTATAATTGCAAAGCTCGACTGCTTATAGCGGCAGTTACTTTCCAGCCTGTCGCTTCTTTCTTTTTCTTCTCCAATCGTAACTGCAACGTGTTAATGAAAAGCAAATGTCGACAAATGCAATATAAGCGTCTCCCGCTTGTTCGGGACGCTTAATTACACGCAGTTGCCGGCTCTTAAATCCATCCTCGTGTGATTAAAAAGCAACCGCATCGTAATCGCGCGCCGCAGAAGCGCCAGCCGCGTATATATATTGGCTTGGATACGCCGATCGCGAGACGACGAACGAATTGATATCGAAATTGACAGCGCTCGATAATTAGCCCCGGCCGCTCGCTTCAATTAGGGTAAGCTTGCGTAACGAGGTGATTGCGGGAGCGACGTGATTCGTTAGCCGGCCCAGAGGAATACCACGGCGTCCCCGAGGCCCCTCGACGAGTGTCGCGTGAACCAACCGGATACTTTAATGACCTCTAACGACGAGCAATTAACTCGAATCGGACGGTAATGTTATCAGCCTTGCGTTACAGGATTGCCTCGGCCTCTTCTATTCGGTGCTGCGCGGCGCGATGCGATGGCCGGCTCGACGCTCGTTATGACAGCGTCAGAATGTTCGGTGTTGTTTGCCCATTAGACTCGACTGTTCGACATTGTCGAACACGAGAGCGCATCGATCGCTCGTGTCGGATGACGTTATTTGTCTGACTTTCCGAGGTACACTACTTCACATTCGCAAAGGGACGCAAAAGGCTGTTTGACTGAAATGGTTTCGCACTTCATAGAAGAGCGTGTGAAAATGCAAGAATTTATTGGAAATGTAGCAATAAGATTAACATTTTATGCACCGAATTTAAATAGTTACGATAATAAATCGCATTTTTCCTCTCGCGCGTCGCACGGTATGTGCCGTTAATCAAATCGGCGGTCTTTAAATTAAAAGGACTCTCCCGTTCAAGCTCGAGCTGATTTTTCAGACGCCAGCTTCCCCCGATTTCCCGATCCCGGAGCGTTCTCGAGCGCGCGCGGCACTTTGGTAACAGGACTCGCGTGCTTTCTCTTATGCCACGTGTACGTCGCGCGCGTCTGCGTGAGGCTGAAAACGGCGGCCTTTGAAGTGCGTTACTAGCCTCACGCATGTGTGTCGCTCAGCTTTTCCAGCAAACTACGTGTAACTGTGTTAACCATATGTCCATAAACTGCGGGTCTAACCATAGCCTCGTTAGTCCTTTCTCTGCAGTCTTCCCTCGGCTTTACAACCGGTTCGGATTAGCGCATTAATCTGTTCGCTCGTTCGGCAGATTGGTTATACTCTCCCATCTCATTCTCGTTAACAAATTTCACGGCTATTGCAGCGAATCTGTAGATGTATCGTTGACGTAATCAAAATTATTTCGAGATGTGTTGTCATTGTAACCTTTTCAGCAAATTTATTCTATCTTTTTTCAGAAAAACAAAATGTATCACGAGTTAGTGAATTATACGTATATTAGCGATATGTTAATTTTTTTTACCGTGCGGAAGGTACCTTCGCTTTTCCTTCGAAACTGTCTGCGGTGTGGTCGAGAAAGAGGCGGTTTCGCTTTTGAAATTTTAACCGTGGTATCCCCCGACCGAAGTCGAATCGTTAGGATCATGAGATTTGTTAACAGACCTCGAAGGGGCGAGAAACGACGAGTCTTTTGAGCCCCTTTGTCCATATATTTTTTTTTTACTATAGGCTCCGCCGACATCACGGTGTGAAATTTCAAAGTGCCATTCAGTTTTCCGTCATCTCTCTGCCTAATACTTCGCTCTCCGTCATTCGCTAGTTTATTCTCGGAGATCGCTTGACTTGAAAATACTTATTACTGAATTTTTAAGTACAATAAAGAGAACCCTCTGTTTCACTTACCTGCCTTTCCATATTTATAATTGTTATTTAATAAAGTTATTATTTTCGTATTAGCAAAATGATACGTATTCAATTTATTTCTGCCGGTTGTGCGCTACATCACCGCCATTCGTAATCCATTTATAGATCGTGATGAACGCGATCCGCGCGGGACGGTGTTTGCGGGCAAAGTGTCGTTCCGTCGGCTTCATAAAACGCTCCCGCCGCTCCATTCGTTTCAATTGTATCGCGATGGGGCGCACCGCCGTGAAATTAATCGCACAGCGGTGTCTTTGTCTGGTGACGGTGCGCGACCTTTATTATCGCAACACGTTCGAAAGAACAGACGGATCTAATGACCCCGAGCCTTGAGAACGGTCTCGCGGACGTGACATTCGCACGCGCCTAATTATTCACTCGCAAGCTGCTGGACAGACGTGTGTATCTCTCCCGAAGGAAATCCCTTCCCTTTAATTTATTGGTGCGCGTATGCAGCATACATAAATACGAGCGCGGATTATGAAAAAATTGCATAATGATAAAACTATACGTTAACGTCAATTGTCCCGATTGGATTAATTGGATATCATCGTACTGGTACTTTGAATCGTAATTTGTACGAATGTTTATGATGAAAGATTAGTAGTCGCAAGAATAATTATTACTTTTTTCAGAATTACCGAAAGTTCACGAGGTAAAATGATTATATATGCAAAGTTTATTAAATATTTTAAGAAAGTTGAATTTTTATTGGATTGTTTACTTTTTCAAATATTAATTTTTTAAATATTAAAACCTCGATATTATATGTATAAATAGTTACGTTAATTTAGAAAATTAGAATATATTAGATATAATACGATATTTTGAAGGAAATAAAAGACAATGATACAGAATAAATTTCTTCGAATTTTTTAGTTTATTTACAAAGTTCGCATAATGCATATTTAATTAATAAATTATAACTGTAGTGATTCCGAGTACAGCGTAGATTCAGCATGTTGCAGCAGATGCGCGTACGATCGTTGTCAGCTTCCGTGAAACAAATAATGGAACAGAGGATAAAGTAGTTACGTAAGTGCGGAAGAGTTGAAACGGCGTGGAATACCCACCAATCGCTATATCTCGAGCGAGGAAGGAGCGTTTCCTGCATTAGGAGCGTACGGCCATGGTCGTAAAGGCGCGATGATCTGTGGGTAGAGGGTGAGCAGTGGCTGGTACCGAGGGGGTTGCAAATTGAATAACAAACGTTCACCCTCCTCGGTTAAATCACCGAAAAAGCCATCCCCCGGGCTTGCACGCTTGCCGCTAGACGTTAACCGCACCCCCCGCGAATTGCTGCGGCGCAACCCCGGCGCGACCCTCTCCGACTGCTTTGCATAACGATCTTATTTCGTAATCTCTGCCATATTGATCCAGTTTACGGCGACGCGCGCTTGAAAATTGTTTATTGCCGTGTCTCCGTCAGGGCACGTCGAATCTGCGACTCGCGGTACCGCGCACCTTCGGCAAAACTATCCCGAATCCCGTCTTTAGATTAAAAGTTTTTTTTTCCGTGCGAACGTATAAAAAAAGACACTTTATTCTAGAGAATGAGAGTCCTTTTTCTGTAATTGCTTCATTAATTAATCTGATAACGGCAACGTATCTATGTTTAAAAACATGCAATTGTCCCGTGACACGAATTACCGCTCTTCTGCTGTCATTGTTTGAAGAATATTGCGCATGTTGTAATCAATTATGACCGGCCAGAATGCCCGGGAGAATCAACTTTATAGAAGCTTAATGATCGCGTGACGCGGCTACTCCACTGTTTAGGCCCGAGAGAAGCGAGCCGAGTCATTCTCGCTAATAAGATCGAGGAGCTGAAGCACGTATCGGACGCATTTCCGTTGCGCTCGCACGGCGATGCCGCGGTACGATGCCCGACCGCTGCCCGTAATCGGCGAAATCTGCGAACGGAGCGAAGGTCGGAATAAAATCCTGGAGCGGGAAAATAAAGTGGCACGACCAAGTGGGGGAGGCCTGATGTTATGACGGGACATTTCACGGTTGGTAGGATCTGGGATTTAACGGCCCGTGCGATAATATCGTCCCAGGAGCTCGTGTCCCGCTCGTGCTCCGCACTCGTGTTCTCCGCTCTCGGTGCTGTTCTTTGTCGGCCTGTTGATACATTGGGAGCAGAAATTCGCTAGCTCGTCGTAGACTACGCGACTCTTCATCGCGAGTATTTTGATCTATGTGTCAAAATTAAAAATCATTATTGACGGCCACGCGACGTTGTACTCGCAAAGCAATTGTGGATGGACTTACTTTGAGTTCGTGCATAGGAAGGAATCACATTTAGCAGACGAGGAAGATAAATTAATCCAGGTTGACACGCGCACGGGTTGCGCACCTTAACAAACAGCGGCAGCAAGAGCGAGGGTTGAGCTAGGAGGAGTTAATGAAAACTAGCGTGGACTGTCTCTTCGTAGATTACAATGGGAAGTCGGCAATTGGGCGGTGGGAACGAGCTTCGTGAATGGAGTGAAAGTCGAATAGTAGTCTTCATTATTCACAAAAGCATTATTTATTTCCTTTTTCTCACTTTAAAATGAATTATTTATAATTTTTATAATAATACAGTAATAAAGAAGAGTTAATAGTAATAATTAATAATTAATAATTAATAATAATTAATAATAATTCATTGATAATAGTGCGATACTACATCCAAAGGGTAGGCTGATATGGGTTATCATTCAAGTCCAAGTTCCAAACGTAATCAACAAATTGCCTGGAAAAAATTTTTAATTCACTAAAGAAAAATCACTCTCGTCAATGTTCAAGGCCCTGTGTGGTATGAAATCGTTTGGAACCTGTCCGTGTCCATACTCCACGGTCGTTTCTCGTTAATTCGTTCCGTCTCTTGCCTTCCAAAAATGAATGGAAGGGAAGAGTCGGCAGGGCGCGAAGTGTGTTTTGTCGGTGTATGGTACAACGCGACAGTGCTTTATGTATATATATATATATATATTTATATATTTATATATATATATATTTATATTTATATATTTATATATTTATACGGGTTACTTTTTTTACACATCATTACACCGCTTAATTAATATAATATCATCTCTCTCTTTCTCTCCCTCTCTTTCGCGCCCTATATATATAAATATATATATATATATTATGTACAAATAAAAAATCCTGAAATATCCGCGTGCGTGCGTTTACGAGGACCATCTCCGTAATTCAGAACCAGGACGGGGAGCCAGATTCGTGTGTATCTCCGTGTATGTTCTCTCGTGTGGGTGTGGGTGTGTGTGTGTGTGTGTGTGTGTGTGTGTGTCTACGTGTGTGTGTGTGTGTGTGTATCATTCGTGCCTGCGTGTATGAGCCGCGGCGGACGGACGGTGCGGTGGATTGTGGTGACCGGTTGTTGGACGCGAGTGCGCTCGTAACCGCTTAGAGACTATGTACAGGCGCGGGGGACGAGGGTGAGGGAGTCTGCGCGGTCCCCGGCGTGCCAGGATTCTGTTGCACAGAGTAGGAGTTACTTTGTCGCGAGTGCTGCTGTTGGTGCGATGGATGATGATGATGGTGATGGTGATGGTGATGATTCTGGTGTTGCTGATGGTGGTGATGGGGAGTCGACGGATTGATGGTCGAGTGATTCTGCATGAGGTTCAGGTTGAGGGGGTAGGATAGGGGGGAGCCCAGGGCCGTTGCGGCAGTGGTACTGCAGGCAGCGGCTCCGGGCCCCACCGGGCTCAGTGCATGCTCATCCCCGCGTGCGGGTGGTGGGCCGCCGGGACGGAGGTTGCGTGATGATGAGGATGGTGCATTAGAGGAGGGAGATGCGGGTGGTGGGGATGGTGTGGGGTCAGAGGCGGCGGGGTCATCTGTATTGGAGTCATGGGGGTTGTCGGCTGATGGCCGAGAGTGGTGGTGGTGGTCTGGGGGGAGGTGGTGTTGCTGGTGTCCTGGCCCGCCACCGCTGCCGCCGCCGCCGCTGCCGCCGCCGCCGCCAGCTGCTGCTGCTGCTGCTGTTGCTGCTGCTGGGCCTGAGCCGGCTGCTGCGGCGGCTGCGGCTGCGGCACCGAGCTGGAAGTGGGACTCTGCTGACTCCCGTTGTCCTCGCTGTCGGAGCAGGACTCGGCCGACGAGCTCCCCGCTCCCCCCTTGCCCTTGCTGCCGCTGCTGCTGCTGCTGCTGCTGTGGGTCTTGACGTGCTTCGCGAGATGGTCGCTGCGCATGAACCGCTTGTTGCAGACCGGGCAGGCGAATCTCTTTTCGCCGGTGTGGGTTCGAAGGTGCCGCTGCAACTCATCCGAACGTGTGAACCGCTTGCCACAGAAAAGCCAGTTGCAAACAAACGGTCGCTCACCAGTGTGCCACCGTAAGTGGGCCTTCAGATGCGACGTCTTCCCGTAGACCTTGCCGCAACCCGGTATGTGGCAGCTATGGATGTTCTTCTTCCTGAGGTGCACGCCGGCGGGACCGAGTCTCTCGGCTTCTTGACAATTCGGACAATCGCAGGTGGCGCGGCCGGTGTAGCGTCTCTGCGAGCGCGGCGAGGGTGCCTGGCTTACGCCGGCGCCCCCGACGCCGACACCGCCGCCGCTGCCCTGGGGGCTCCCAGCACCGGCGCCGGCGCCGGCCGTGGCGGCCGCGTGGTGATGGAGCCCAAATCCGGGCGGCCCGCCCGGTAGCATCGACTTGTACGTATCTTGCAGGAGATTGTGCCCGGCCGTCGTGGCCGTGGTCAGCAAGTGATTGCCGGCCAGCGCTAGGCTCGTCGAGTAGTCGGCCGAGTAATTGGCCATCTGCGCGGCGTGGACGCCGACGCCGACGGTGCTGCTCACGTCCAGCCATCCGCCGGCGGTCGCGGCCCCGTGCACGTCCCACCAGCCGTCGCTCGCTTTTATTCCGCCGTGCGTCGCGCCCGGCATCGCGTTGAACGGCCACGATTCGTACGGATGCCTGCCGTACACCGAGCCCAGGGTCGCGCCCTCGACCTTCCCCAGGAGGCTACTCTGATGGTGATGCGGGTCGCCGGCCGGCTGGGCGCTCGCCGTCCCGGGGAAATACAATTCGCTACCGTACTGCGGCGCGGTCGAGGCGCAGGACGTCACCGGCGCCCTGGCGTAACCACCGGTCGTGCTGCCGGCGCTGCTCGTCGCCGCCGGTCTCTGGCTCAC
>VBVQ01004665.1:0-14049 GCA_011636635.1 Tetramorium simillimum | reverse complement strand
AACTAATTGTGATTCTATTTTGATCGTATCCTTTTCACTCAATTCATAATTTTTCTTTTTTTTTAAATTTTTTTTTAGAACTGTGTATAAAATAGCTGCAAAATGATATTTTCTTGACTAAATTTTCACGCTCAAACGAACGCTCCTTTACGCGCTGGGTTTTTCAATCGCAGAGCGAATCGAGGAGCTCGATTTGCTCCGGCAATATACGGCCGTGTGAACAGACCATAAGTATCGCGCCGTCACTTCAGTGCGCCATGCCCGTCTGACGAAACTGCGGGTTTCGTGACGGTAAAGCGTAGTCCAGTGTCGACGCCCAGTTTTTACGTGTGAGTGTTTAATTTAAATTTTGCATGTACCCCCCGGCGGTATCGCCCTCGTCGTCGACACCTGGAGATGCCGGGGCGTTCGAATTTCGCGTACGTCGCGCAGTACTCCCGCCGTACTCGGCGCCGTGCGGGGAAGCGTATTTGACATAATGATCAAAATGGCGACTCCGAAAACAATATCTCTCCAGTGTGCTAGTGTGCCACTTCACGTGGAGCTGCACGGTCACCTCTCGCGTCCATCACAGTAGATCCGACGTCGGCCAGGCTCCGGGATACGGCTAACGTGCGTACGCCAACTCGCCGTACGCTCGCACGCTCGGATACACGGCGAATGATTTCTCGAGCTGGTGCGACAACACCGATTCGCCACACGTCGGTTTCCTTGCCAATTACAGTCGCCACGACTGCAACTTGCGCCCGTATTCTCGCCCCCGAAAGAGGTTTGCACGCGACGATAATCTGTCACCGCCAGTCGCCGCACCGCGTCGCGGATAATTGACTTCAATTGCGCAATTGTCCAGGTTTTCACTGGCGTTGCGATTGTCTTTTGTACTGGTGAACATAATCACGGTTTAGAAAAACTAATTCCCCAATTTTTTCATACAAAAGGATGCCACGTTATCTCTTATAATTAGATTTCATTTATGCCTATTGTATATTTGTATTTAATGTTGAATCTAGACCCTTTGATTAAGAATAACGCTCAATATCGAGAAAGTGTATTTAATAGATTTCATACAACCATATGTGAATATGGAGATCTTAGAAGGAAATATTAATTTCTATGGCTGTGTTTGCTTTGGACACCCTCGTGCTGAAAGTGTCATTCTATCTCTCTTCGATATATAATGAGCAACAAAGATAGAATGACACTTTCAGCATGTAAGCACCCAAAGTGAATGCAGCCTAAGATGGATGATGCAGTCTAGTTCATGCTTAGCTTATAATTTGATATTAGAAACAAAAGAAACTATAACTTATATATCTGAGATTGTTTTTTTATTTTTGTACTGGATTGTGCTAAAAGTTCCTTGTTCAAATGTATCTGTTTTATTTTAAGTACAAAGAATGTACATTGGCATAAAAAATTCAGGTATAACAAAAATGGATCTTTTTAAGTCAATGAAAAATTAATAACATATAAATAAACAGTTGCAATTGTCACTACGTACATTTTTTATTTTGATATTTGAATTGTTAATCAAAGGAAATAATAAAATATGTTTTGTTGTTCTTATTTGCCACAGACAGCATTTGGCAGAGTTCAAAATGCAGACAATAAAATGTGTAGTGGTTGGAGATGGAGCGGTTGGTAAAACTTGTTTATTAATCTCTTACACTACGAATAAATTTCCATCGGAATACGTCCCGACAGTATTTGACAATTATGCAGTCACTGTCATGATTGGCGGTGAGCCATATACATTAGGACTATTTGATACAGCTGGTAAATATTGTCATTAGTTTGTAATACAATTGTTCTTGTCAAGTTACTTTAGGTGATATATATTTAATACATAATAATATATTACAAAGAATAAACAAAAAAAAATTATGTTTATAATAATTTACTTATGTTTTTGGATATTTTTTAGGTCAGGAAGACTATGATCGCTTACGTCCATTAAGTTATCCACAAACCGATGTATTTCTTGTATGTTTTTCGGTTGTATCACCATCATCGTTTGAAAATGTTAAAGAAAAGGTATAATATTATATTATCAAATTTAATCATTACATTAAATATTTTATTTATAATATTCTCATGTATTTACAGTGGGTACCAGAAATAACACATCATTGTCAAAAGACACCATTTTTATTGGTCGGTACACAAATCGATTTACGGGATGATGCAGCAACGATCGAAAAATTAGCAAAGAATAAGCAAAAGGCTATATCGGGTGAACAAGGGGAGAAGCTTGCTAAAGAATTAAAAGCTGTAAAATATGTCGAATGTAGCGCTCTTACACAGGTACGACAGTAATCTGTTTTTCTTTGCCTATTTTATTAGTACTGTTACATCACTGTCATAAAAGTTTTAAAAATTATATTACGCAATTAGAAAATCGATTTTTAATCAGCTAATTTTGTCGCTACAGCTGTTTTTTTGTTCTTTATATTTCAGAAAGGACTTAAAAATGTTTTCGATGAGGCGATATTAGCGGCTTTAGAGCCTCCAGAACCTGTTAGAAGAAGAAGGTGTATTATTTTGTAGAAGACGACTTTTTTTATAAAACTGTTAGTTCTACAGTAACGAAGACTGTAAGTTTCCTCATATACACTGCATGCAAAAGTTTTACAGTGACAATTGTTAAATTCTAAGGCATATAATAAGTATTTTATAACATTGGCGGCATATACGTGGATATGAAGCAATCTTTATCTATATTGGCATTATATAAATTTTATAATTATAAAATTGTAATTATAATTATTAAATTATATCTTTGCCTTGTATAATGAATGTTATACCAACATATCTCTGTGCATCTCTGTGTTTGCATTACAGCGATCAAATACGTGGATGTCTGATTACAGAATGTTAAACGAGAGATTCAAGAGAATTTAGGGATATTATAATATCCGCATAATAACCATCGTTAAAGAAAAGTAAAATAATTTTGCTCAATATAAATTGTTTCATAAATAAGCTTGTACGTTTTGTGATTTCGTTGGGTTATGAAATGACGTACACGTATATGCAAGAGTGTAATATTGATTTCTGCATTTTTTGAAATATTAAAATATTTTTCGTCCTTTTAGAGTGCTCTACTCTTCATTTTCTACATAATTTTTTGGTACATTTTTTTATGTACCTAATATATATTGCATACACACAACAGACATGTGTGCGAATAATAAAATATCTATCGATAGATTTAATTATTTAACAAATTAATAAATTTTGCGTTGTAGCTCATAAAAGTAATTAAATGAGATTTACAATGTATGATATAACGTATATTGTTATTATGATTTACAAAACACAACAAGAAAAAAGAATTTCTTGTTATTGTGGGATTGTATGTAAGAACATCGCACGCGCGCATACATGTCCCTATACATAGTTTAATAGATTCTGTCTATAAGAGCTATAAAACTTTCTTGGTAGCCATATGTTATCAGCAAAACACATAGTTATGCTAATATATTTTTTTAGTTTAATGAATTTCTACATTGCAATTCTACTTTTCTTTAGTCATTTATAGCCTTATACATTTAGTTATATATCAAATATCATATTTTATCCATGTAATTTCTGTGTAGATCCATGGCTTCTACATTGATTACATTGAGGGATATTTGTATCCATTTGTTTATAAATATAATTACTAACTAATGCTCTATGTGAAAATAGAATGTTTTAAATCAATTTTATTTTATTTTTTAATTATCATTTCCTTGAGTTAAATTATAATATGTTGCTAAGATAATTTGTAGCATATACATATAAATATATTATTTTAATAAATTATTATATGAAATGTATATTATATTTTTTACAATGAAACAAATAGACATAAGATAATGCAACAAAATTTTAAATTTGGATATTACATACATATAATATTACATATAATATTAAAATATCTTTTTTTAGTAATAAATTAATAATTTCAGCTTAAAATATTAGTTGCATAATATACACTCAAATAACATAAAAAGATCCTTTTTTTGTTGAAAAATGCTATGAATTAATAAAAGTGCTGAAGATATTAAAAATTTTATTAACAATTTTTAATATTTCACAGGTTAATTCAAACATTTTTTTACTTGAATTGGTTTTAAGTTTAAAATTTCTTCTTTTGTTTTGAGTTTTGTTTTCAAATTCACATGTTATTCCAGTCTTATATACGGCCAAAGAATCTAATCGGATCGAAGTACACGGATTAGAACTGTGCAGACTTCGAATATATTTGATGAAAGTGTTTTGTCCATGTAGATAAATCTACAAGTTATATATACTTAGATTTTAATTATTTCTATTCAATGTTTTTTTGTTGTATTATATTTTTTTAAAGTTGTAGATATCTTTATTTTTAACAATTGCATCGCAATTTATACATAGCTTTTTCTTTTCTATATTGTATTATTATTTACTTTGGTTATGTGATTTTTTTTAAATGAAAATCAAATACATTTACAAGTCTCTATATGTCATGATAAATCAAGATATTATTTTCTTTATTTTTCATTATTTTCTTAATATATCGGTACAATAAAATTTTACTTTTAAGTAATCGAACTTTTTATGTTCAACACGTAACAGAATTTACCACATAAATATATACTAACAAATGAATCGAATTTTTAGCAAATCGAATATTTAGTAGAGATTTGTAGTGTAAATTACAAATCGAACATAAATATACATAAAATACGACATAAAATTAAAAATTATTAATTATACATATAAGAGCCCGAAAATTTTTATAAGAATGCTGTACGATATGCGCGCGTGCGTATGAGTGTATTATTTTAGCCAGGAAAAATATTTATATATTTCTACTATAGCCGAAATGTTTCTTTTGTATACACACTGACATTTTTAGTCACTCTGATTCCACTTGATTCCAGAATTACAAAAATAAAGATGTTTATAATATAATGTATAAATCTCGCCCTACTTACGCGTATCCCTGATTGTTACAATAAATGCAAGTTAATTCGTAACATTTTTTAGGACAAATTGCACAGTCGGAGAGGAAATGTTTCGCATAGTCACGTAAGAGTATTCCAGCAAGTGAAAACTCGCTCGTTATCATGCCGTATAAATATAAAAACTGCAAAGTTTTTAACTGTTTAATATGTCAGACTGTTTAAATATAAGAATATTAATACCTAGTGCGATTTTTTTTAATAAATTGCTTTTCAAAATGGATTTGAATCTTTTTTATTTCACAATTATAATCGATTCAACGCGAAATTTCAATATTTATATATACATTTTTTTTTTCTTACGAAAGGAGATGAAATATCTAATTTGGATATTTAAAAAAATTATGATACTTTAGTGGATATTTTTATGATATATCGAAAATGTCCTGATGTGTAACTATATATTTTCGTCCGAATTTATTCTAAAAGGGTAAAATCAATCCCTGGAAGTTGACCTATTTTTTATTTTATTATTCGCCAACAAAAGGAAATGGAATCAATGTTTATATAGAAAATTAATTTTTTTAATGAGATTTATCGATTTTAGAAAACTTATCAATTGTTTAAAGAATTATGAAAAATGAACAAAAGCTGGAAGAATATATTCTCAATATTTTTATGATTTTTTAATACTTAATCGATAAGAGCCTTATTAAAAGAAGTAAGGTTCCTCTCTTGAAATCTTCTTCTTTCCTTTTGCCGTTGAATAAAACAAAAACGAAAAATAGGCCAATTTCCAAGGATTGATTTTACTCTTTTAGTCAAGAAAAAAATAGCTTACGTATTAGTACGTTCGTGTGTTCGAAGTTTCATAATTTGTTGACTTTCCAAATTGGGGATCTTCCCTCGTTAGTATACTTTATACACGTTGTACACAAATATCTTTGTTTGTTATCATATACAGCGTGTTTCATTCTTTCAACGTTCCATTCAGCGAACGCTGGTAACGGTACACAATTGACGCTACAATTTTTATGATCTGGTTTATTTTCAGTAAGTCGTAGTGATAGTTGTGTGCGGAGTATATCCGGTTTTATCGGGCATTATTATCAGGCACGCGATTTCGGCTCGATTGGATTCGGACGTTCCCGTAACCCATTATGATCTGGTACGTTCTACGGGTACCAACGTATGCCACACGTACAAATATAATATATTTTTTTTCTTTACCGAGCGATGTAATCCAATTGAAGTGACAGCGGTACGTAAACTGAGTTAATTGGAGCGTGCGTACTGGACCTTTTATGTGGAATTCACAAGCTGACACGGATATTCTGCAATTTATCCGTTGCAATTGTTACAGCCGTTTCTCCCATTTGTCCAGCGAAAAGCGAGAAAATAATACCTCGCCGCTTTTTTTTTGCGAGCGAGAGATATGGACGATGGAATTGTTAGAGTTGACGACGGTTAGAAATTCAATGACGCAGACGGCTACGTCGTTTGAGAGAGATCTAAGATTGTTCGAGACTCTAGGTAATAATTACGAGAAATGATTCTTGCAACTGCGCCGATCGAGAGAAAAATCACGTTATATAATACCGTATTCAATTATCGACAATTATAGAACTGTAAAGAGGAAAAAAATAAAAGATTGCGCATTCATTGGAATGTACTTGAAGCACAG
The DNA here is from genome assembly GCA_011636635.1 of Tetramorium simillimum. Taxonomy (NCBI): domain Eukaryota; kingdom Metazoa; phylum Arthropoda; class Insecta; order Hymenoptera; family Formicidae; genus Tetramorium; species Tetramorium simillimum. Next base: position 7,434 of record VBVQ01004665.1, on the reverse strand, counting down.
AGGAATGTACGTATTGAAGCTGGAGATGGATCTTTTAGAATAGAATTTCTCAGGCCTTGTGCAGTTTATAAATAATGACGCGACGGAATAATTATACGTACAGGGTTAATTAGAGTAACTGGAGCAAAGGGATAATCGTGACACTGAAATAGAATCCCTTTAAAATGTGGTAAAAGTTTTGCTATAAATTTCATATATCACGCAGAGAAGTAAAGTAATTAAAATCATATCTTCAGGCATGCGAAAGCACGATGGCATATATATATAAGGATTAAAAAAAAAGGATATATCGTGCCGAAAGGAACATCTGATTTCAAAGTTGAGTCACAGTTGAGTTAAGAATTCGATTTATAAGCGTATCTCAAATTGTTTACAAAATTTTTCAATATATTCAAATATATTTAGGAAAGAAGGGAACGATAAGAGAAATATATTTTGATCTCAAATTTATTGTTCAAGGATTTTTTATCGAGATAAAACGTGTCAGTAGAGATGTTCCCATAAAAAAAGAGAGACCTTGTCACAGAAAACTCTGCTGAAGAGAAAAAGAAGAATGTGCTGAAAAGAACGTTCGAACGATTTTAAAATTGGGTCATTACTCCGAAGATTCGATTTACAGGTATATTACAATTATAAAATTTTCAAATGTATAGTATTCGGAAAAAGAGAAATGCGCGATACAAAGAAAGACGTTTTGATCTCGAAGACGCTTAAGACGTATCTCAAAGATCAAAAGATCTTTCAAGATCTTTTAAGAAGTTTCAAGATCGACACAAAACATTTGGCATCTGTCAGTAGGAAATCCTCACAAAAAGGGAAACCTATTGAAACGGAAAACCCTCCTGAAAAAGCACACAACAATGGATCTGTTCGGATCCGCGCCGCTCCGCTCGAGGACGCGAAAGACGCGAAGGACGCTCGCGCGAGGGAAAATTGGCGGAATGCGAGTCGGGTGGTGCATTAACAGCGACAGCTCTCCGGGTCTCTCTCTCTCTTTCTCCGGTCGATGTTTCAACCCATTTTAGAGCTTGTGAATTCGCGTAACATGCCAGTAACAACTCGGCCGACGTTGCTGGAATAGAAAGTCGTTGTTGCCGGCGCGATCGGCGGGGGCAGCAACGGCAGCAACGGTGGCGGCCGCGAGCAGCAACGGCGGCGGTGGTGGTAATAATCGTGGTGGTGGTGCTGGCGGCGGCGACGGCGGCGGCAGTAGTGACGGCGACAGTCTCGGTCGGCGCGTCACGACGAGTAACGCTCCCTGAAATAACGTCGCTCAAATAGAAGAGTACGAGTTCGCACGACCGGAACGAGCGAAGCTGCTCCGTTTCATTGATCCTTCCGTGTATGTACATACGTCTCGCGGACCGTATTGTCTTACTCGCGGCTCAGCCGTCGGCGGCTGCTTGAGGAACCTCGAGGACAACGACTACGACGACGACGACGAGGATGGGGACGACGATGGCAAGAATAGCGCGGTCGCGTGCGGCCGTCCCACCGACGAACTCGTATCACTCCCGAGCGTGATTCCTCCAACGGTGGAGGGAAGCCCTCGGAGTGAGCGGCATTTCGTTAGTAGTAGTAGTACAACGGCGGTCGCGGACGGCGACGGACCGATCGCCGAGTCGTGTCGCGTGCGTCGGCGGTCTTCTCGGCATTCGTCACGCGAAATCGATAAACGGGGACGTCGCGAAAGGGAGAAAGAGAGAGAGAGAGAGCGAGAGAGAGAGAAAGGCGGAGAGAGGCGGTCGCTTACGCGCGCACGTTACAATTCGCGTCGTGAAAGGTGCTAAACGAGAACTCGGAGCGAGCGGGCTACCGGGAGAGAAGGAGAGAGAGAGAGAGAGAGAGAGAAAATAGAGGCGTTTACGCGGGGATAATTGCAGGAAGCGCGCGAGTGACGGCGAGGTGATCGCGCGGTTGGACTCGGCTGCTCCGGGAATCTTGGAATCCGCTCTCGCGGAGAACGCGACCGCGACGTCGCGCGAGGCTGGCCCTCCCCCGTGTCGGAATCGAGTCGCGCCGTCCCGTCCCGTCCCTTTAACTCGATCGTCCTCGGGCCCAATGGAACGCAGTCGCGCGGCGGCGTATCATAGTAACCTTGAGTGGCCGTCAAGGTAACCGGGATCTCCTTGTAGTCGCGAGTTGTCCGCGCGCGAGATGAAGAAACGCTCCAGCATGCCTCGATCGATAGGCGCACGGCCTTCGCCGGACTGACTTCCTCGGCGCACGCGAGAGAGCGAGAGAGCGAGGAGAGAGCGGCGTTCGCCAGGGAGCACGTGCACCGCCTACGACGACGCCGACGCCGACGCCGACGCCGACGCCGACGACGACGACGACGGGTGGGACGATCAGCGGCAGTTTGACGATCCAGTTTGGTCGTCGCGGCGGCGAGTCACGGACCCGGGGCAGACGGCGGGCACCCCGAGTCGAAGCATGTGATCTCCGCGGGGTTCATCGATCATCACGCCGCCGCGCCGCGGGAGGGATGTTGCGGCCGCACATCGGCAGGATTACTTAACGTCGGCCCGACCCCCCATGCGTGACTGCCCGATAACGGCGGACGTCGATGGCCGCGTCCCGTCGTCACGATGAGCGATAACGGCGGCGCGTAGACAGGTGGACGATCCTTCGGCCGCCGCGAGAAAGTGTGTACGCGCTCCTCGTCGGCCGTGGGAACGCGGGAGCGGCGAGGGATAGGTAGGAAGCCGCAGCACAGGTGGCGGTGGTAAGGACGGACAGCGGCGCGGAGGGAGAGGGGAAGGAGAGAAAAAAAAGGGGAAAGAGGCCGAGCGCCTCCTCGCTGTATTGTCCTGAGGGGCGAGACCTGCAAGGACTGTGGAAACGGTGTACAATGGAAGGATGTACAGCGTGTCGGTATAAGTGAGTGACACCGAGAGGGAGAAGGAGAGAGAGAGTGAAAAGAAGGTAAGAGAGATAAAAAGGGAGAGAGAGTGAAGAGAAACCCCGACAATGAAGGAACACGGGAACAAACAACATCCGGCGGAACCGGCGGCGAAGACGCTCAAGTCGCTGCTGAAGAAGCCGGGCCAGACGAAGGCCAAGTCGCAGAAGCATCGCGTGGTGATCAACGAGAAGCTGAACGAGTTCTTCGCGGCGGACTACATTATCCTGATCAAGGAGGAGTGCTGCGCCGACTACGAGGAGGATTGCGACTGCTGCTACCAGGAGCACGAGTTTATGCGGCTGGGCAATTGCAAGGAGTGCCGGGCGGAATTGAACTTGCACTTCGGCATCGGCACCACCGGCACCGGTACCGGGACCGGCACCACCACCGGCACCACCACCGGTAACGGCAGATACGGCGACATGGCGAGGGGTGTAGAGCAGGCGCTCTGCGAGAACGCCGCGCGGGATCATCCTCGCGGCGGCGGCGGCGGCGGACCCCGCGGGAAGAGTCAACAGGGCGGCCGCGAGGACCCGCAGGCGGAGGAGGACGAGGAGGACGAGGAGGAGGCGGACGACGGCGAGGAGGAGGAGGACGAGGAGGAAGAGCGGGAGGACGAGGAGGAGGACGAGGAGGAGAACGTGGACGGGAAGGTGGAGAAGGCGGCCGCCGCGGCGACGGCGGCCACGTCGACGGTGGAAGGGAAGGACGCGAAGAACGAGCGAGGAACGAATGTGGACGCGGAAGACGCGGCGAAAGGACGCCGGCCGAAGGAGACTACCGCCGGTTCCAAGGAGGAGAGCGGAACCGCGGTTCCGCCACCGCCGCCGCCACCGCGGCATGACCAGCAGCAGCAGGAAACGCTCAGCCCGCCGGAGGGTTACAAAGACGTGTGCTCCGACAGCGAGACCGCCAGCGAGACGGAGCAGCAGCAGCAGCAGCAGCAGCAGCGCAGCCGAGCGCCGTCCGTCGCCGCGTGCACGGAGTGCAATTACTACCAGCAACAGGCAGCAGGTAAGCTGACTGTTACATAGCCTTGTTATGTAACGTTCATTTTGTTATTTTCTTGATTAATACCCAGCGGATACGGAAGACGTAACGTCCCCAGCGCGACCCTCTCCTTCCTTCCTTCGACCTGTACTCACTCGCGACGTATACGGAAAAGGAAAATGGACTCTTTATAAATGTAATGAAATTGAAATACCTTCTTATAGAAGATATTTTTCCCTATATTACGCGTACGCTCGCGCATTGATTCTAAATTGTAATTTACCTGTCGATTAGCGCGACGCGACGAGTGGAAATGTATTATTCAAGGGGGAAAGCCAATCTTTTTATCAGAAACAATTGTAGTTGGGTAATTGCGGAAATTAGCGGAAGTACTGAATATTGCAATTTTGCCAATATGAGGATTTTGAATCTAGCCAGGCTTTGTATATCTATATCTATAAATATTCCCCCGGTAGGGAATTAACTTTGCTCAGCAGATCCCTTCAGCCCCCGAGATTCTCATTTAGATAATTGAAGATTAAGGTATAATCTCTTCTATAATTGAATAAGAATATATTTTAGTAAAAATATCTCGTGCTACTCGGTTAAATCACTTTCGGTTTTTGTAAAATAGCCAAGTATTATTCATTGCATGACTTTTATTCGTTTGCAAACTTTATTTTTACTTTTCTCACATGAAGAAGATTAATGATGCCAAAAAGATAACATACGATACACATAAACGTACACAATACATAAAGATATAACAGTTTACAATTAATATTGTATTAAAAGTACAGAATGTATACAAGCTTACTGTATCTATAAATGGAAAGCAACGTCGAAGGGAGCGAGACAAATGTTCTTCTTGTTAATCAAGAAGAGAACAGTTTCGTAATATTCTGCAACGAGCAGTCGCGCAACAGAGAAGCTTAACATAACGTTATAAACGTTGGCGCGCACTCGAAACTTCAACATACAACTTTTGATACGTACCACGTTGCTGATTAGAAAGGGAAAGAAAGCTTAATACAGCCCATTATTATCGTCTAGCAATTGTGTAAAATATTCACTTAACTCACAAGAAACACTTGCAACATCCTCCTGCGATATAAAATTATAATGGACGTAAAGATTGCATGTTGCTTCTTCCTTTTTCTTATCATATTATTATAAGTAATTTTTCTGAAAATTGAAAATTCGCTCCTTATTAAAAATTTACACTGACATCTATTTGTCGCAAATTTCTATTGATCATATCTGAATTTTTTACAGAGAAATTCCTTCAAAGGAATTTTATTGATTCACTTTTCATCGAGTATCGCCAAATATTATCCTTGTAAAGTGAAATTTCACAGCTTTAAATGAGCATTTCTCTGCCCATTGTGAATATGATTGCGAATGAATTAAATACTCGTATCAATTTGTAGTTACTGTATGCGTGCTTATCTATTATTATTTCGCTATTTATTTATAGTATATTATTTTTTGGAAAACATTTTACTCACTTTTTAAAACAAAAGAGTATGTTATTTGATAGTAGAATTCAAACAAAAATTGTTTGATAAATCGCACATATTTATTCTCTTTTAAACGTCGATTACTTGAAAAATAATCACCTTCATATACGTTTTTATAAAAAATGGCCTATAAGCGCGACATAATTTTTGCGATAGTTTCGAACCGCGATAACGTATCACGCGCGCGTATTGTGATAGGATTCAATAATTGGAAACAATATGCTAATAATTTATATGCTCTATGCCGCACTAACACGCACACGATGAAAGTAATGATGCTACATATCTGGAGTTGAATCTATCAGCTTTAATGGAAAGGTGCAAATTAGAGGAATTGCATCGTTGCTCAGCTCTTTTCTCACACATAACCGGAGGAACAGTCCCACGATATCCCTTCACACAGGATGCGAATATAATAATGGTATTGTTTTTCATGAGGTCTAGCCACGGTTGGTAAACCGTTTAAGAACATAGCAGGATTTTTATGCGCATTCTTTACAACGCCAAGGGAGCCTCTCAAAGGGAAATATATATCTGTATCTATGAATATTCAAAATTATTCTATTTCGATAATTATAACATAATGGCTTCCGATAACATTCCCTTTTTTTTTTAGTTAATGCGTAGGCACCGTGCCGCAAATACTTTTTCAGTTTTTTTATCAGAACTGAAAATACATGTATCTGAGGGAAAATAATTTAAATGATATTTTTAACAGTCGGTAGAAAAGTGGAAGCCCATGATCCGTGTTAATCGATTAAAAATTACGATCAGATCTACAATCGCGGTCACAAAATGCCAACGTATGTAGATACGGAGTATAGGCTTATTCGCGTATCAACGCTCACCGGAAGCGCGGCCTAGCGTAACTCCGGTACTTCCCCGGGAGAAATACTCGGTAAGAACACTTATATTTCTAACCAAACGATTCGCATTTTACGCTACGAAATGGAATACCTAAATTTTCCACGAGGCGCCGCGTAGATGTTAGACTAGGCACCGGTGCTTGGCGATCTATAAAGTATTTTCCGAGTTTCCAACGAAAAGATACGAGAAGGATATTTAAAGTGCGAGTCGAGTTTTTTCAGGGATTATATTTAACTTATGGTCTGCACACACACTTCGCGAGCTGAACAAACATTTGATATTAGATTTATTAAAGCGCGTCTGTGACATAAGAACTCGCAGTGCAGAGTCTTCATTGTTGGCGTGTACTTCAGAGTTCGCAACAGGTTGCGGTACATATGAATGAGAAAAAAAAAATGCAAACTTCCCTAATGTGACATTTTTTTAATAAGTCGCGTGTCACGTCCACGCTTGGATATAAACGTGTGATAAAATTATACGAGGCAAATTATAAAACGGGCTGTTACGTAGATTAAAAATATAATTTTTATTGGTTTAAATTTACGCCGAAGCGAAAGGTCACTTCCTTTTCTGGCTTTAGCGATTTGCGCTATAGATAAGATATTCTTCCGCTGCAAATCATTCGGTAAGTCGGAGACAAGCTTCGTTTTCTTGCGACACGGTGAATGACGTGATATATCATGAAGCACTGTAACAATAGAAAATATACGTCAGCGTTACTATTAATGAACGCTAGACTGCAGAAACTGCAGAAGTTATGCAAGCTGCGAATCGCTCGATACACACGGCGCGACTTTGAAAGTACATTAAATATCGATGGCCAACGCCTGATTAGAACTCTAACAAGGAAATTTCATTCTCTTCGATTTCGATAACATTTAAGTCTCTCAAAAACTCCACGATTTGATTGTCAAATCACTTTAAAAGGAATTAAAAATTGCATCGGATTTTTACAAGAATTGTTTCTTCTTTTCGTTACAAATCGTTAGAGTTGTTTATTTAATAAATGTCTTCAGTAAATTCACAATATATATATATATATACATATACTAAAAAAATTTACTAAAAGCAAGTAAATTCGTTTACTTGCTTATTATTTTTTATTTTAATAAATGGATTTTGTAATTGTACATAAAAGTTTTCATTTTAGAT